>VYZS01010740.1:31910-51677 GCA_013400695.1 Neodrepanis coruscans | reverse complement strand
TTTGTCTTGTGTTAAAATCTAAAGTATTTCAGAGAGGATTCTGCTGCCTTGTTCTCTATGTCCAGGAATTCAAAGGACATAAAAGCCTAACAGTTGTTCTCAGTTGTAACTTTTTAATAGAAATTTTAGAAAGATTAACACTGAGAAACAAGTAAGTGATTTCTTTTGCTGTTACTGTTCAAAGGAAGGGAAAGCTCTGGTACTTCCATATCTGCTTGGTAAGGTATTTAATGCTAAGAACTGTGCTGGTATTTCATGGCCAGAGTAGCTTCCCATATAGTCCTAGAAGTCCTTCGGGACCTGGTGTGGTATTTTCTGTTGACAAGGCTCCATGCCCGCCATTTGTAAGGGAAATCCTCACGTTTCAGAAGACACTGTATTTTTGGCTGTTCTTCACTTTTAAAAATCACGCTGCACCCTTCCATATAGAGGAAAAATAACTACAGATGTGTAAATGATCTTTCCAAGAATTAAAAATGTTGCCTTTTAATTTTATTTCTTTATCAACAGTATGGAACTTCCAGCCTCCCTGCTCTTCTGGTGGAGTCACGAAGAATTCTAGGAGCAGAAAGACACTTTCAGAATATTAATATGAAACTGGAAGAGGCTCTGGCTGTAAAAAGAGAGATGTTATTAAAGAAACACTAAGTGTTTAAGACTTTTTGACATTTGTTAGGAACAGTTATTAGAATGGTAGTTCTTAAAGCTTGTTTAATCATTGTTGCTCTATTTTGCTTCAATGTTTAAAAGAAGTCAATGACTTTATTAGATATTGTATCTTTCTATTGTCAAATAATCTCATAATGTCAGTGAAATTACTGAAACAGCAATCCCAGTTAAAGTAATAAAACTTCTCAGTGCTTGTGAACAATATTTGGTTTTAATCTTGTGCTAATAAAGTAATGTGATCTTGACAGCACAATATACTTTTAAAGACAACACAGAGATGCTGGTTGAACTATTCATAGAAAAATATTTTTCTTAAATTTGTATTTGAAATAAATAATTTCATCCCATTTCTGGAACTAAAGAAGTTTGTTTAACTTGGCTTATCAATTAAACTCAGACATACAACTAAAAATATAAAAACTGTACAGCAGAGAACATTAAAAGTGCTAGGCTTGGAGCAGCATTCATGAGTTTTTCAGGCCAGCACTCTTCAGCCATCATGTAATCTTCCATGATCTCCTCAGGCCTGTTCAAGATCATCCAGCTACTCTGTTCTTTATCTTACACCTCTGGACTAGTACTTTTGAACTACATCGCAGTAACTTTCCAGAGGCACATGACATGGAAGTGTCACTGCTGGCAGTCTTTGTTCTTTGGCCAAGCCTCTGGGTTAGCTGTCTTCTTTATTTCAAGTGTCTTCTTTACTTAAAGCTTCCAAAAGAGCTTCATCTGGTAATTCTTCCATGGCATAATTCAGACTATCATTTGCAGCTTCAACTAGTTCCACATCTTCAGCAGCTTCTAAGAAACAGGCACCACTTGTATTTTCCCACTCACTGTCTGACAACAGGAAGTCTTGAGACAAGCTTTTTGCCAGAGACACTGAGCTTTCTGATAAGTCTGACGAATTAGAATGTGGGTTTACTTTTTCTTCTGCGTTCCCCCTTTCATCCATGAGTGTATACTCTTCTTCCTTTGAGAAACAAGAGTACTATTTACTCCACATGAAAATGGTCTTCATACCCTTCATACCTTAACTGCTCTGCAAGTTTGAAATTTGTACTCTCACACATAATGGATACTATAGAAACCTGGCCAACAAGACAGATTTTTGAGCATGTTAATTTATAGCCATGTTAACCTGTGGAAGCCTATTTCAAAAGGACTATAAATTTGCTCTTTTTCTAGCAACCTACAAGCAGTCTGTTGTGTACAGCTTCTTAAAATAATACAAGGTTAAAACTAATTTTAGGGTCTGTTTAAAGATACTGTCAGGATCTGAAAGTACATTTCAATTACACTTTCTATGAAATTAATACCTATTGATGATCTGCTTAAGCAAAGCTTAATGTGTCATTCTGCAGTATGACCTTTAAAGATGTCAAGTTAAATTTAAAAGCTGCAAAAATGCCAACTCTCACTGCCTAAGCAGTGGCAAAACCAGTATGTACAGGGCTTAGAATCTGGGTGCAGTATTAGGTCGGTTTAAATATTCTACTTGTTTGGGGAAACGTAACTGCTTTGATATGCTAAAATGGAGATAAATGAACTTCAGACATGAGAGTCACTGACTTATATTTGACTCTGACTGACTCAAGTGTTCCAGGAGCAGTCCTATTTTAGCTTGCCCAGCATGAAGGCAAACATGCACAGCAGAGCTTAACTTGGGCAGTTTTTCCATTCTGCACCTGCAGAATGGCCTGCAGTGGCCTTGTGACTTATGAAAATAGAAGGAAGTCTTCAGTCCCAGGTGAAGCTGGATGATTCCATAACTTAGCACTGCTAGAGAACTTTAAAATTAATATATGATGCCTGCACAGCTGCTCTGGGAACCTCTTCTATACCACTGTGACCATGGTATGAGGCTCAACAGACTATTGATAGAATCAAAACATACCTCTTTGAAAAGAGAAGGGAGACATATCCCAGGTGGTAATGGAAAACCTAAATCAAATATATGGCATTAAAATTAACATTCAAAAAAACATTAAGTATTAATTGCTTTGAGATCATAGACTACGTACTTTGTGATTTGAAGTTTTGTTCTCTGCAGACAGGATCGTGACACTTTTGATACCAGACTTCATTCTTTAGATCTACCAGAATCCTAAGAATGAAAGTATTTAACTTTTTCAGTAACACTACATACATTTAGTGAATTCACACAGTAAGAAACTCTAACACTAAACGAACAGGTTTTGTTTGTCCTTAACTATGGACATTGCTTTCATACTCTGACATACTTTTGTACAATTTTCAATAAACTTCAGGCTTCTTAAGTTGAAAGAAATACATTTTTAAAACTAACATCTAAAAGTGAAATTTAGTCAACTTACTTACTCCATCACATTAAGCTTGTGGAAGATAGTCATTAAAGTAAGATTAGCATATAGGATTTAACTGTAAGATAAGATTTTGTTGCTGCTGCTGCTACAGATAATTTCAATACAAAAGTCACATAAGTTGACAGGAAATAGTGATTTTATAAGACCACCCAGCTTTTTCAACTGTGCTTTAGAAACACCAAACTTCAAGCAACTTGCTTGAGAAACACCATCTACCATAGTGGCTGCAGAAATTTTTGAATACCCTTGTTTCTCAAAAACACATTCCTTATGTTTAAGTGACTTTAAATGTTACATAGAATTATTTTGAAGGTAAAATAAGCCCAGTTATCACAAAGTAAACCTGGGGGGGGGAAGTTTGGTTTTGTCTTGTCTTTTTGGGGTTTGGTGGGTTTTTTTTGTAATTGAAGCATTGTATCCCCACAGAGCAAGACAGGAGAAATTTTAACAGGTGCTAATTCTATCCATAAGAGTTTTTTCAGCATTTTTAGAGAATAACAGTTGAGTAGGAAAATAAATAAAGGGGTTTAAAATTGAATAGTTAAAGAACGCACATTATATTGTTACTTTTGTGAGCTCTTCCAATATTTTCACACCAACGGTAACCAGATATTTCGTATACAAGTATTTCTTTGAGAGAGAAGTAATTCCATTGCCGTATCCCTGAGGGGAAAAAAAAAATTCTTTAAATCCTTTAAAGATAGTGCTGCAGAACAGTCATTTGTAAATAGTAAAGCTGTCTCTTTACCTCCTTGTATCCCATCTTTATTAACCAAAGAACAAACAAAATGATCAATTTCTGGATATGGCGAACCCAGATAGCCTTCCATGGAATCTGTTAAAGCAAAGGCCACATATACATACTGTCAGTGCTTTTGCCATTGTAATATGTCATTGTCACACATAACACATTATATGGACCATAGTCAGAAAATGTACATGAATTACATCACACCCTTAAACCAAACCAGGACTCGGACCACTGTCGCTTTCTTATAGATCTTTAAAGTGCTACTCCCACCCAAGGTGCGGAGGGAACTGGGACAAAGTGTGCTATGGGCACAAAGGGAGAGGGTAAATGGCATTCAGGTGCTGCAGAGCATCCTTCAGTACAGATGTACTCTGCCTCCTGCAGAAGGGTAGCTGAAGAAGAGCCCTCCTACAGGTTATCAGGTGTACAAGTCACAGTACATCTAATTTAAGAATATTTTTTTTCTATAAAGTAGAAAAGGCTTGAGGTACCTCTGCTGCTTCTGGTTATTTTACTGTTTAAAAAAGCAGACATTTTTCTCTCTTCCTCTGAAAAGCCAGATGACAGGACTTTTGTGTCATCACTCACTCTGAAGAAAGGAGAAAATACAAAAGAAAATGTGTTATTCTTACAGCATAACACATATATATATATAATATAACTTATCACAGTATGGCATAACATGCCATAGCCCTGGGCCACCAGCTCCAGGGGGCCCAGCCGAGCAAGGGGCTGGGCCAGGAGAACTGCAGAGGTCCCTGTCAACCTCAAAGAGCCTTTGATTCAGTGTGCACCACTCCCTGTCCCTGGAGCACTCTTCTCACTTTGGCAGTTTCCCTGACACACCAGAGGGCAGGGGTTCCCCCTCCTCCTCGGCAGAAACATTTGGGTTCCTGATGAGAGTCCCAGGACTCAGCTATTTAATGACTGCTGGTCCACACTACAGGAGGATTTGCTCTATAAAATATAATATTTACATAAATATGCCTTTGAAAGGTTTCAAGTTTTGTTTTTTGGGGTTTTTTTGTCTCTCTACAATGAACTTCTTTTCTTTGCCATGTTGCCAGCTGGAACCAGATGATCACAGAAGTCTAAATTCAAAACAGCAGAATTTCTCCTCATAATTGTGACAGATTCAGCTGATGCTGATGATCTGAATACACTACATGATTCATGCTACGGGGTTGCTGGCATCAGTTCAAAAATAATGAACATTTGAGGATATAAAAATTGAAGTCAGAACAAATATGTTTTGAATAAAAATATGATACCATTTTAACTCTTTCTGCTGCAGCAATGATTAGGATCTTAAGATAGCGCAGGGTATAAAACCTGACTATTGTACATATAAGTACCCAACCTAAGGAGGTATTTGTACCAAATTGGAAATCTGGTATGCAAGTAAACATGAACAGAAATCCTTTTTATTTCTTATCTTACTTAGGAAAATAGTCAGACTCCTCATTTAACTAATTGAAAAGCTGTAGTCTTTGTTTTCAGAACTATACAGAATCTGACCAAATTTAGTAATGGTTAAGTAGTGGCATTTTGAGTGTGTAGAGAGAAATGAGGCACAAATCAGAAGCTGTACCACATGTTCTGTGTTCTTTAAACATTTGAAAGTAGGTTGAAAAAAGCACAAACCAAAAACCAAGATTCAAGAGTTTTCTTCTTGTTTTTTCTTCAAAAATAAGAAATTTTACCAACTCCTAAATTACACTGTAACAATGTTAATGAAATAACTGCTTCTTGTAACTGCTACAGGAGAATTACCATTAAAAATACGTATTTAAAAATACTGTATGTTCTACTGGAATTAAATAATTACCTAATGTTGCAGATTAAAGAGGAAAGAAAATATGCTTCTTCCAAGTAAACGTCCTTTTCACAGCTAGGGATAAACTTGTTATCCTCTGCTACCTTCAGAATCACATTTCTTCCTGCTTTTGATGATTTATACATCCGGAAATTTCTATTCTTTGTATAAACTCCTACAGGAAAACAAATATTTCTTAATATAACAATGCTGGCTAGGATTTAAGACACTTAGCACTTGTAAATTATAATATTTTCCTTAGACCCAGCTGGGAGTCTAATGAATGGACAAAACTATTCCTGACTTCAGCTCACATTCCACAGATGAAATGCAACAAAGAAAATCATGTACACATGTACATTTTTATGTCATAGAAGAATTAAGACAAACACTTAACAAATCTACATAGGCATTTTAATCATTCTGACATTCTAATTGCTGAAAGTTTACCTTCAGTATAAGAAGTCTGTGCTTTCATATTAACCTTGTAAAATACAACTGAGCACAAAAAGATGCACAATTATTTTAACCAGAAAGGGCTTCATCAAACTCTGTTTACTATAGATCAGACACAGCTTGTCATGTATCAAGAAAACAATTTCAGTCTCAAAACCAAACAAAACAATGAACAGGTATCTTAAATAATCTGTCTAAGAATTTACTGGGGAGGTGGGAGTTTTATTTGTGGGTTGCATTTGATTTTCATCAAGATAAAAGAATTTACAGAGCCCAAACAACAAAAACATCACAAAGTTTTCTGTCACTGCAGCCTCCTGATGTAATGCGATGTTCCAGCAATTTTGACTTTAGCTTTCCAGTTTTGAGGCAATGTGTGTAACACAAATATTTAGAATGGTTAATTTTAGGGGAGCTAACATCAAATTCTTAAACGGTGACACAAGAAAAAAATTGGTTTTTTTAATTTCTATTCATGAATATGCTTGAAGAAATTTAGAACAGTAACTGAAAGTAATCCTGAATCAGTAATGGGGAAGCCTACTGTAGGGATTACATTTTAATATATCAGACATATCGAGGAGAGCTGCAGTAAAAGTGACCCTGAATTCCATGAGAAGAATTTGAAGGAATGAGGGTTCTACAGAGGAGTCTGAGAAAAGAAAGACTGTAAACTCCTCAAATCCATAACACATTGCTGTGCAAAGGCATGCTAAGCTGTTTTCATTTCACTAAGACAACGCAAAAAGCAGAAAAAACAGATATGGGGATGAAAAAGGGTGGAACTTTCAAACTTTAGTTTGACTATGGGTGTTGCACTCCTGGAGATTTTAATACTGTGAACAGGCTAAGCCCATCTGGGCCATAAAGCACCCAACTCCAAATTATTCTATCACAGAAACCAAACAGCTACCATTTCAGACAGAGAAAGAAGACTCAATTCATGCATGCAGAACAATTCAGAAGGCCTGCCTGTAAGACCTATTCCATAATTAAGCAGGTTCTAGTTCAACTGAGATAACAAAAATGCAATATATGCTATCCTCTTTTAATTCAAATGGGAGCACTAAGTCACCAGAGGAAAACAAAACAGAGTCTGGTGTGGCAAGAATTTCTTCAAACTTCAGGAAAAAATAGTAAGTTTAGTAATATAAAAAGTTCCACAGACCAAGAATCTAAGGTTCCTTGAAAGTATAGCATTTATGACCACATTTTCAGCATGTATTGTATTTGTATTAAATTCACACCATAGGGACAACAGTAAGAACACCACTATTCTTACTTTTTGTAATCAAAGATTAAGGAACATCTTATATCTTAACCTTTGTTGTGTCCAAAGAGGTTTAAAAGCATTTATACTCACCTAGATCCACAAAAAGTTGCTTGTTCCCTTCTTTATCATTTACTACTAAAAAGGAAAAATCCAGATTTTCTCCCTGGCGTGACACTTCCATCTCCATTGTTTTGTGAGCAATGACTGGCCAGCCTTTGTTAGCATCTTCAACAGCTGTGAGGTTTGTAAGAGAACAACCTAATTCAACTGCTTCTGCAGGACACTGGAAAACACGTCCTGCTTCTTCTGGAATCACAGCAGCAGCAGCAGCCTTATTCGCCATCAGTCTTATGGCAGGCTGCAAAATGGTTCTCACAAAGTTACCTTAAAAACAAGAAAGGCCAAGAGCAGATAATGTCATTTATCAGTCAAGAAAGAATTTAAAGAATTCCTGTGCAAACATTGTTCAAAACAGCCAAGATGAAAGTGGTTGAAGTTTAGAGCCTTCTGGATTTTTAAAAAAAAATCTTTTGATCAGCCCACTGTATAATACGGTTGTGGCCAGTGATGAGAAACCAATGCTTGGCAAGAATTTTTACTAAACTTCTTTAAAAAAACCCCAAAACATTAACAAGCTCAAATTTTAGGATTCTGAAAAGCTTATGATTGTCAGTCTCACTTTCCCTAATATAATTTTTAGAATTATGGGAAGCGTTAGTTGCAGCTTCGTGGTACGTTCACCAATGTAAGTTTGATGAAAGCTTACTCCAACAAAAAATTACTTCCACAGAAGTATTTTGCAATCAGTTTTCAAACTCCCAGTATTGGAATTCAACTCCCATTGTACCTCCGGGCTTTGCTAGATGGTAACCAAAGACACACAAACAAAAACTATACCCAAATTACTTCCAGGGAGAAAGCGGAGAGTAGAATAAACACAGATGTGGGGGAAAAAACTATGAAGTTAAAGGAATACTGTCAAGGAGAATTCGGCAGTTGTTGGATGAAGCTTCAGTGGGGAACATGAAAGAATGTAAGTCCCCCTATTCTACATATCAGCAGAATTACTCAGTGTATCATATATCATCATTACCCTCATAATTCATTACAGGACTACTGAGGCACACAAATGAGTCACAGTCACAGACAGGGCTTTAACCCAGTGTGTCCAAATACACAGAATTTCTTAGTTATATAACAATAGTTACTTGGCTCTTCAGTTCAGGGAGAAAATACACCTATTTCTGAACTAAAGTTTATTTCAATCACCATAAAAGTCAGAATATCCATAAAAGTCCTAGTTGACCACTTTTTTGTGTGTGTAATTAAGTAATCATCACTCTGGTGTCATAATAGCAAGGATTCTGTCAGTGAGAGATTATTTGGAAGTTAGTTCCTTATCATTCACACACCGTTTTGTTTTCTCTCTTCCAACGTCTTCTAACTGGTCAAATGGGGGAAACAAAGCCTGCATTTTACAGTTTTGATCCTTGACTGTATGCCATATTTTTTGTATGTGGGATTTATCAGCTAAATTGATCAAAATAAATTCATTGATCTCCACAGCTTTCCTGTGGACATGGATGATCTGTCTTTTCTTACATGGGCTGTGAACTCAGTCCCTGTGTCTTAATTCTAGCTAGTAACTAATTCCAAATATTATATACTGAAAGTTTTTATGCATATTTAATATTTAATTCTAAGCCCATGTACTTCGTGCATGACTCCTGACATAAAACGCTTATGAAACAATATCATCCAAAATGTGATATTTCATATCCTAGTTTATCCCACATAAATACCATTAACTTAGCTTAAAATATTTTTTTACTAGGCAGAACACTACAATGCTTAATTTAAAAAAGCCAAAACTCGCATGTGTCTGAAAAATACATTAACCCTTTTAAGTTTAATATTAGACAAAATCTTTCCATCACATAAAATTACTTTTTTATAGAGATTCTGGGAAATCACTTTATGAAGTTATCTGCATTTTTAGTCATTTACTACAGCAGAGTATTTTGCACAAAGTACAAAGCTAGTACACTTTAACACAAGTTTGTTAAGCAGGTTACTAAAATGCATGAATGAAAAGTCTAGAGTATAATATTATTGGTAACATTTACATATCTCAGTTATAAAAATTCAGTTTTTACTGTGACTTCAACGTCTTCTCATAAAGGCAAAGGCAGAACATGAATACACAAGCTAAAAATATACTTTAAGCCTGACAGTTTGTAAACATGCCAAATTCACATCACAGTGGAGAACACAGAACACTTAAACCAATGAGCTAGAATAAACAGTTCAAGCTTCTACTGAAAGAACTGACTAATGTAATTTAGCTACCAAGATCACAGGCTAAAACTGCTGTCATACCATATTATTTATTATCCATGTATTACTTTGGCATTTATACTGGCAGAGGAGCTAAAAGACCATACTTATGAACTAAAAATTAGAGTACTGTCATTTAAGTCTTCTGGGTTTGTAGCTGCTACCATGGTGTCTGTGTCATACTTGGAGCTGGCAGCCAATATTACAGCATTTGCCTATAACCAAGACAATCTGCTTGGCTTCCCTTGAGCTCTCCTCGGTAGATTTAGGGGCACAAATTCCACTACTCCTAAGAATGAGAAATTGTTTTTTTAATGTTAGAAAAAGCTGGAAATAGTCCTCTGTTCTGGAAATACTCTGTCCTCTTTATGCTAGAGTTAGGACCAGAATTTTGGCCTGAAGTGATGCTTAGGCCATGGATCACATGCTTATACTAAAAGTATTTGGGGAAAACCATTTGTAAATGCATGCACGTTCCAACATCCATCCTATCCTTAGTCTGCTCTGTTCCTCCAGATATTCGTGCTGAAAAGATCTTTCATAGATGATCCCTCAGAGCAACACAAAATGTGTCTATCCTACACCACATCCGAGAGTAGGTGTGTTCTCCCCATGAAATAACGAGACAATTCAAACAGAAAATAAGATTTTCTCTAATTCTGTATTGAGGTAGAGAGAAGGCCAGCATCATGTCATTAATGATAGCATCATTTTGCTGGCATTAAGTACTGAAAGCAAAGAGCTCATCTTCCCTGTGCTCTCTACAAGACTCTGCTAGGTCATAGGCAGTGCCCTGTAGAATCTACTTAAAAAACACAGGTGGCATTAAAAATATAAGAAATACAGTATAAACTTCACTTGAGACTGCAACGAGGGAGGGTGCAGAGCTAGAAAAAGAGCTAAGGGTGAGGAAGGGAGGACTGGACATGGAGACAGTCAGACAGATTGTGAAAAGCAGAGAGCAGAAAAAAAGTGGGAAACTGAATGGGATCAAAATTTTGAACCAAACATCGTCAATTCTTCCTATTCTACTGCCAGTGGAAAGCCTGTAAAAATGCACATAATTTCTTGTAATCCTACTACTGTTGTCAAGAGTTCTTCCTGAACACAAATAGTAGCGCTAAATGTCACAAATCTAAATTACATCCCTTCTAATAACCCATGTAATCATTAATCTGCATAAAACAGCATTTCTGCTCCCTTTCCCTCACCTCATTTGTTTATTTGAAAAAACACAATAGAAAACAAAGGTTACAAAATCAAACACTCAAATACTAAGAAATTACAAAACTAAGATTGCAGGTGCAATGTTAATTAACTCAGAGTTCTGTATTTGTAGGTTGATACAGACTTTAATTTTATCACTGGGCAAGCTGTTTTCCGTCAGTTCCTGCCTCACTCAGACAAAATTCAGCTGATATTCTACTGTGCCTTCATTGGCCAAAGTATGCTTGCAAGACTGCTTTACTGCACACCATAGAGAAAATATATACATGAAATTATGAATTTCAACATTAACTTTTCGTAATGTTCACCACTAGCACTTCACTGCTTCACAGACAGTATTTTAAAATTTATGTTCAAAACGCTTCTGTTAAGTGAGGAGGTATTACTATACTTACATTAAAAATGGAGTCAAGACAACTCTGAACTGGCAACTCTGTGTTGGAGTTGCCATATTCCAAGAAATCCCAACTGAATTACATCAACAATTAAAACTGCTTTCAGCTTCCTCTTAATCATGTTTATGCACAGGTGGCTTGAAATCAACTTTGACCTGCTTTTGTGCTGAGCACAAATGAACTGTATTTAGAGCAAATAACAGTATCTTTAATTGTTAAGGTGACGTTAACCTGCAGATTAAGGAGTCACAGATTTGCCTGTTTCCTAGAAGTCAGTCTTGCTAGTGCTTTCATAAATAAAATTAATTATAGGAAAAGAAAGTAGAAGTTGAGAAAAAAATGAGGCTTAACGAAACTGATAGCAATTTCTGCTGGGATTAAATACTTGTTTCTACATGTAGTTCCATTAAAATAAAGATTCATATGTAAGATGGCACTGTATAAAGTCAAAACCTCATCTTTTATTTCTAGGTGTAAAAGAAAAGAACACACTTACCAACATGAATATTATCCTTAAACACAGTCTTTTGGGGTAGAAATATTAAGTGCCGACTAAATTTTTCGTCAGTACTGGAATCTAAATTCAAGACATCTTTAGTTGAACAATTTACATCATAAAGTTCTTTTAATTTTTGGCTGACAAGCTGAAATCATAAACATTAATTATGTTATTTTCTCTAGCATTTTTAGCAGTGCTATCTATAAAACCTAACACAAATGCAAAATCTACATTTTCTTCAAGGTTTGCTTTGGTTTTGTTTTTCTCATTTTAAGCATACAATTAATTTAATTTAAACTAACTCATATCAAGCTTTAACCAAATTTGACACAGACTGTATTTCCTTAAATGTGCAAGTCACTGATTATACTAACAGTGATAGCTGAGCAGACTTTCATTTTTTCAGGTCAAAGTCTCATTTAGTGGCTTTATCACCTAGGTTTTTTTCCACCACAAAGCAGTTCACACCCACAGTGACAATACTTGTAATGTAGGCTTACCAGGAACATGCAGGCTATCATAATAAAAAGGACTGGCAAGCTAATTCAATGTTATGATTTAGCTAATTCATTGGTATGTCCCAATGAACACTAACTAAACAGAAAACCTAAAACACTTGGCTCTATATTAGTTCTAAAGACTTTCTATAAGCTAAGTTAGCAATTACTTCTGTTGAGGACTGGGACTCAGAACCTAAGTCCAGAAACTTTGGGGTTTAGCAGCTAAGACCCCTCACCCGGCAAACCCAGTTCTCTTCTTAACATCAGTAATCTCTAGATTTTGGAATTCATTCATAATGGATAAACCCCTCCAGATTCTGCATCAATAAAGGATTCATCATGAAGGAATGACCTCAATAATCTTTTTCTTTCTTTCCTTGCTAGCTAGGGACATATAGGTTACAGAAGTCTCATAAATAAATGTCCACTTACTAAGAGGTTATATTGGAAGAGAAGGAACTCATCTAAAAACCTGCTATATTTATATTGATCTTACAGAAGACTTCATTTTCCAACCAAATTTGCAGTAAAATGGAAACTGCATTATTTATTACAACTGATAATTAGCAAAGATATTTAATTTTGGACACGAAATTGCTAAGTTCAGTTATTGATAAGTGCAGTCACATGATGCTCTATGTCATCATTTAACCAACTATAATGAACTGTTGTCTAAAGAAATTTAAAATCAGGAGGGATTTATCTAAGCCTTGATATACAACTACAGCATTTGGCAAAGGGAATGAACTGAGGAATATCAGAATGGAACTCTTACTGATGCTGCTTTAAGAATACCTAAACATTCCTTCATTTACACACTTCTGAAGTGGCAGAGTACATAAAACAATCTCCAAAAGTAAACTTATCAGTAAACTTACAGTGAATACAAACACTACAACAGCCATCATTCTTTATTTTTAGCTTTCACTTAAAGAAGATAACATTTGCATTATTTAAAACAATATTTTTACTTAATTAAAAATAAAGTGGTAAATCCTTTGGTTTAATATTAAAGCAACAACAAATTCATATTAATCTACAATATGACTTTGCTTCAATTTACCTCAATTAACTTTGCAACCATACTCTTGCCATCTGCACCAGGATTTGCTGGTTTGTAGAACTCCAAATCAAAATAAAGTTTGCAAGCATCTTTTTCAGGAATTACTTCATAGCAATGCATAAGACTTGTTTTGTAACCTTTGCTAAGGAAAAACAAAAACAAATCGCAACCTCTCACTATAAACATTATACATGCTTTTCAACTGCAAACAAGGACACAAGTCCTAAATATTCTTTTATTTTTCAATCAACTACCTATATTAAACAATGTAGCAGCCCTAAAATGCTTTGAAAGAAAATTTGTAACTAACTTCAGCATCAAATATCAACAAAGATTTTTTTTGTCTAACCTAGAATTTAATTTTATAAAGCATTCTCCTCCCCATTCCCCCCCCAAGTCTTACAATACATACAGAAATGCTGCTGAGAATTTAAGGAACTATGAAAACTACAGTAAAAAACTTAAGTTATCATACAGCTGTCTTAAGCACGAACAATGAGATTTGAGTTTTTTTAACTAAATTAAAATAAAATCTCATTTTCAATTTGAGAAAAAAATCAGGCTTTTCATTCAAAAATTGATTCAGATTTCTTTTACTTCATAACCAAATGTTCTATTGTAAAATAGCCAAAACGGGAAAAAAAACCCAACATATGATCAAATTGTCAATACTTGAAACTACATAATGCAAATACAAACCCATTAATCAGCAGCCAGACATTCATATTAATGCCCATTAAAACTGATGCATGACTAATCACAGAAATATGTTTTTGCATGATCCCCTGAGGAAAGCTGACAGCAAAAGCAAATCTGCTGCCACCCTTCAGTAGGCAGGGTTCTTAATACACAGAAAATAATGGCAGTCTGCTACCCAAAAGAAAGTTGAAACCTGCTGTAGAATATACTGTTTTGCCCTTACCAAGATTTTTCCCATAGCCAAGATGAAACCTCAGGCAACCCATTACAGCTCTGCGTTCGTCAGAGCAGCAGATGGCTGCTGGGAATGGCTATCCAGTGACAGTTCTCACTAGCTAACAGGATAACTGGTATACTACTATCTTGTAGTAACATACAGGGTACCTTTTTCAATACTCACGTGTAATAAAACCAAAGCTCTTTATACGTTGTCACAAGGTAAAACCTCTGTCCACTCTGTGTGTTCTTTTCCAAAGCAAACACATGAACATCCTTTGTGAATAAAAACATTGAAGGGTTTTTTTAGTTATATTCAGAGAACCATTTAAAACCTTCAGAAGTTCCTTTTTGACATTAATCAAAGGCTAGTAAATACTAGAGAACTATAAGCAGATCACTTATCCTTTTCCAAGCTAAGTAGCATCTGGTTTTAATTTAGAACATCATTCTGATTACAGTTACAAAGATAAAACTTTGAAGCTTCTCTTTGTTATGCTTTAACATAACTCTACTTTCTCTGTGAAGTCTTCTTTTTACTGATCAGTGGCAAGTGCATCTAATGGGGGGAGGAGCAATGTCCTGAAAGGAGCAGCCTCAAGGACATGACAGCAGCATATGGCTTTATGGCAAATATTCTTAAGATATTATGTTATTTAAATCAAAAAATGGAAATTTGAGAAGAAAATCCCCCAAAAACTACTGCCAAGCCAGCAAGAGTACCTTTTGGAAAAAAGACTGTCAGAATTACTTAAATACCTAAAACACCATGGAGAAAACATAGTACTTTCTTTTAAAACAGCAATCAATTTGAAAAGTATTAAACTGGGAGCAGAGATACCTTTTGCATAATATTTATTTAATTCACCACTTCTTATCATCTGAACTCGCTACTCTGATGCCACTGGAGACTTGTGTTGTTTTTATTTTGTCTCTGCTTCTTGTTTATCTCTTTTTCTTCCTCATTTTTCTCCTCCTCTTTCTTCCAGCTCAATTCTCACTACCCTCCCATTCTCCTACTAACCCTGGCAGCTTGCTCATCTTCAGAAGGAACAAATCTATCACTACAGTGTTACCAAAAAGCACTTTACTGCTAGATGTTAACGTCACATATGAATTTGTATGTTAGAATTAGAACTAGTACATCTTAGAGATATCTCCAGTGCAACACGATCTCCTACAAAGACAAAAAAACCCAACTTGCTGTTTCAGGATTGGGAAGGAAAAAAAAAAAGAGATCTTGCAATCTGATAAAGACTTTACTGTCAAACAAGATTTTAAGTGACAGTCAATCTTGAAAGTACATAAAGAATAGAGACATCCACGTAACACATGATATACCTCTTTGCAGGTTTTTACAAAATTAAAAGCTTCAGCCTGTCGAGAAAATATTTTCCAGACAGAGGATGGCTCAAAGGGTTTGGACAGTCTTGGTCTGTAAACTTCAGGAAGAGGGTTTCTTTCATAGTAGGATGCTAATTCTTCCACTTTCTTCAGTCTTTCTTCCCATTTTCTCTTCATTTCTCCTAAAATAATTAAAAATAGTCCAATCAGTATCACTTCATGTTTGCAAGGCAATTTTAATTTTAGTATCCTGTACTCATCTCTGCTTTTGATTCTGGTTCTGTTGAATGTAATTAACAATTCACTGGGAGTAGCCAATATTCCAAATCAACACCCAACCTTGCTATGATACTCATTTTAATTTTAAATCTATCTACACTGTTTTGGAAGCACAAGAGCTTCACATTAATCCTGTCAAAGATAAACACAGCAGAATAATCACAATAAGGGAAAGCTTAGGAAGTTTCATTTTTATCTATAGAGTAGTATTACATTTCTCCTCAAAAAGTATACAAACTGTGCTAACTAGCCACACAACATCAGTAATGAGTGAAAAAATAGTATTATTTCTGCTTTATGGCCGGGGAGACAAACGAGATCATTAATTTGAATGGGTAGTACAATACTTGAGTTCCTGAGAAGAATTAAGATTTCAGTGAGCTCTGAGCTCTGTATCTCAAAGAACTGAAATCCAAAATAAGGGCTGCATTCTCCACTACTGACCTTTGCTGTTGATCAGTGATATTTTTTACCTGCTTTAAAATCTCATATACTTTCTCACAACCTTAAGATAGCAATCTTATCTCTTTTCAAGAAATAGCACCATACAGTAACACTTGCTATCTTGTAACCTTTAAACTTCTAGTTCCATAGAGTAATCCAAATGATACAGAGAAATGTAGTAAAGCATAAACAAACGCATACAATCATCTGCAAGTTCAACACCTGCAAAAAAGTAAAAAGCATTGCTAAGAAATTGTGAAACAGAGGAAGAGGGGCAAGATGTAATGGACATGAAGGGGAATCTTTTTTTTTGCCCAGCATAACCACTTAGTTCTCATAACAGTCCCCCAGATGCAATGAAAAATAAAAATGAAACTGACTACACTCAAAAGTATTCAAATCTTTAACAAGCTGGATCCACAAGGTGACTTTAAGTATTTAAATACTCTCATGGGGTTCCAAAGCCCAAATTTTAGACCCTCTGAATCCCCCCTCAGTTTTCCACAGCAAAAGTTCCTGGACATTTATATTTCTGCCCACTGTACATCTAAGCCTGCCTGTGTTTTGATAGTTTAGTGCCTATGTCAAGTCTAAACAACAGAATGTTTTTTCTCTGACGGGGATCAAACATATTATCTCTATAGACTTCATCAGTCTTCTGACCTCTGCACTTCCTCCACTCCCTTTCTGTACAATTAGTTTCTTCTAGGGGAATGAAAAGTTAAATTACAGACAAATCAGTATTTCTAGAAGTGCTAGCACAACCCTCAGTTTCATTTTGATGCTATTGGCTTTGTTGTAAATTAACTTGGTGCAAAAGATGTCAGCACTTTCCCACAAGGTGACCACTAAAAAAGGAAAGTGAAGGAGAACTTCCATAATTCTCTATTCATTTTAAATTTTCTAGTTATATCAGGCCACATTTTTTGAGAAACACAGCCGGGAAGATACCTGAACCTGAGAGAAGGTTGATGACCCTTACTTTAAAACTGAAAGGTAACACCATTCTTCCAGTCCAAACACCTGCAGACTCTCAGCAGTCCAACTTCCTCTTCCTCTCTTCTGTTTTAATTTTACTTGACAGAAGGAAATTTTGTCACCAACATGTTTGGACTTTAGTGTTACTGACTCAGCAGGATAACTACATGGAAAGCCTGAGGAAATGTCTCCTGAGAGATGACTTGAAGAACTTGCTATTTCATTGTCTCTGTTTGATGGAAGACTACCTCTGTTTCCTGATAAGCACATGCTGTGTTTTTATGCCTGGTTATATCACTGGTTTGAGCATTTTTCTGTTTCACTGTTGCTTTTTTTTTTAACTAAAAAGTAGGTACACAAATAATGAAATCATGCATCTATGTTTGTCTTTCCCCTGTAGCATGAGGGAGAAAATTGCCATTTCTGAAATGGCGAGTCCATTTGTTCAAAAAACCCCCTCAAAAATCTGCAATTATTATGACAAAACACACTATCCACACCTGTTTAGAACTGAAGCTGAGACATGCAAATCAATTGCTACTCAAAATAACATGATTACAGTTGTTTCTTGACGGGTCTGTACCATACAACATAGCTCATAGGGACCACAGCTGGTCATCTGGTCCAATATCTCTGCTCAAGTAGGGTCATCCTAGGGCACATTGCACAGGATTGTGTCCAGATGGTTCCTGAATATCTCTCTGGGCAGTCTGTTCCAGTAGGAAATCTGTTCCTCAAATTAAGATTTGAGGAATTCTTTGCAAAACTCAGTATATTTAGACCCAGTGATAAGAACTCAAAAAGTAGGTTAGTACCTGTTGTGAGAAGCTGAATTACATAGTTTCCAATGTTATCTTACTCTGACTTCCTGCTACCAAAGGTCAATGCACAAATATGAAAATAACTGACCTGACACTTGATGATGAAGACAAGACCAGCCCTCAGGTTCAGGGAGGTGTTGTGCAAGGTGGATTGGCAGGCAGGCAGGGACACTTAAACTGCCCTGTCTGTGGCGAGATGAGCCCCAAGCTCTCAGTGTGCAGGGTGGCAATAACCCCACCGAGGGGAAGGTCCTGCTGTGGTACGGGCCAGCACACTCACAGGGATGTCACTCACCACTGTCTGGAAGGTGGCCGCTCGTTTAACAATAGTCCGCACAGATTACCTTTCCTTTACAAACCACTATTCTGTCAGAATCACAGAATACTGAGTTGGAAGGCACCCACAAGCATCATCTAGCCCAACTCTTGGCCCTGCACAAGACCATCCCCAAGAGTCACACCCTTAGCTTGAGACCATTATCCAAATGTTTCTTGAACCTTAATCAGGCTTGGTGCTGTGACCACTTCCCAGGGAAGCTTGTTCCAGCACCCAACCACCCTCTGGGTGAAGAATCTTTTCCTGATATCCAGCCTAAACCTCCCCTGACACAACTCCAGGCCATTCCCTCAGGTCCTGTTACTGGTCACCACAGAGAAGAGACCAGTGCCTGTCCCTCCACTTCCCCTCACGAGGAAGTTGTAGAGTGTGATGAAGCTGAACAGACCGAGTGACCTCAGAGGCTCCTCATACGGTTTCCCCCTCAAGGCCCTTTGCCATCCTCGTTGCCTGCCTTTGGACGTTCTCTAATAGCTTAATATGTTCCTTATTACGTGTTGCCCAAAACTTCACACAGTATTCAAGGTCAGGCCGCACCAACATGTGCAAACACACCAGAACGCCACAGTTGTCTCAGCAGACAGAGGAATTAAAACAGACAAAACCTAACAGGATTTGGGTTACACCATTCAAACCGAACAGCAGCGACTGTAGCAGGGCCCGGCTCAGCGCTCAGACTCCCGCAGGGCGCGGTGCCTCCCTATCCCCCCGCGTACCGGACCGCTCCCGTGGGCCCCGGTCCGGCGAGCCCTCGGCTCAGCCCGTCTTCGCACCGCCTCCCCTCGGCGACGGGAGCCGCCCCGCACGCTGGGGACCGCCTTCCCCGTGGCCCTGCGGCTGCTNCAGCGCCCGCCGCCTCCTTCCCCGGGGGGAAAGCGCATGGCCTCCGTTATCGGTATTCCAGAAGCTGCAGGTAGACGGGTTGCTCCCTTGCATCTTATTTTTATGGAGAATCTGCCTAAACAAAAAACATGAAAACCAAGAATAAACCATCCAAAACAAACAAATAAAATNACACACACACACACTCACACTCACTCACCCGCACCGCCGCTCCCCGCCGCCATTGCGGCGGACTGCCCGCCCTGCGCAGGGAGGAGCCCGCGGGGCGGTCCGTACAGCGGACTTCAGCCCAGCCAGCCCAGTCTAGCCTAGCCCGGGGAAAGGCAGATCGGAGCGCAGCGCCTGCGGAGCGGGCGGCAGAGCCGGTGAGTGGCGGTGTGAATAACAATTTTTAATTCAATTGTTAATGCGCTGTCGTGATTCCCGGGATGCGGGCGCGGCGGTGCCGGGGGGACCGAACAAAGCGGGGGGGGGA
>VYZS01010740.1:1492-21660 GCA_013400695.1 Neodrepanis coruscans | reverse complement strand
GTGCCTCACCATCCTCACAGTAAAGAATTTTTTCTTAATATCTAATCTGAACCTACTGTCTTTCAGTTTAAAGCCATTCCTCCTTGTCCTGTGACTAGCTGTCCTTGTCAGAAGTCCCTCTGTCTTTCCTGTAGGCCCTCTTTAGGTACTGAAAGGCCACTAAAAGGTCTCCCCAGAGCCATCTCTTCTCCAGGCTGAACCACCCCTAGCTCTCTCAAGCCTGTCCTAGGAGACGTGCTTCAGCCCCATGATCATCATCACTGTTCTCTGGACTTGCCCCAACAGGTCCATGTCCTCCTTATGTAGGGAGCCCCAGAGTTGGCTGCAGTACTCAGGTAGATTCTCACAAGAGCGAAGTAGAGGGGCAGAATCACCTCCCTAGATCTGATGGCCATGCTACTTTTGATGCAGCCTACAGTTGCAGAAACCTATGGGTTGCAGAAAGTGCACATTGACAGCTCATTCAGTTCTTCATCCACTCCTGCCACCCAGTTCTCCTCACAGCTGCTCTCAATCCACTCATTGACCAGCTTGTATCCATGTTTGGGATTGCCCCGACCCAGGTGCAGGACCTTGCACTTGGCTTTGTTGAACTTCACAGGGTTGGCATAGGCCCACTTCTCAAGCCTGGTTGATATCCCTTCCTTCTAGAATATCAACCACACCCATTCATCTTGGTGCCATCAGCAACCTTGCTCAGTTTCCTTGCTGAGGGAACTTCTAGAGAAAAAATAGCAAACCTTACCAGTTTCATCATCATTTCAAAACTAGAGAGATCAGAAATTAACACCTAAATTTTTTCTGGTTTCTATGTAGAAGGAACCTACCATCTAGCAAGTCTATGGACTCTGGAATTCTGCCAGACTACAGCTACAGAATGGATTATCCAGAGATGGGGGAATGTATAATAATAAACAATAAGAATTTCCACAGACATACTGGTACCACTTTCAAGTTGGTTTTTTTTTTCCCTTAATTTAGATAAGTTAGTGCCATGTGTTACTCTTCAAAATTATTATTTTGCAAATGAAATTTTTTTTATGTCCTTACATAGATAGGTAGATATAAAAATAAGATGTAAATAAATCTATGTACAGGTACAGAGAGCGGGAGATGGTGTGCGTGTGTTACAGTGCAATGTTTTTCTGTTAGAGTGGATCTGGAATAATACAATATTTCAGACGGATGTAGTGTGAGAAAAGAGTCAGACCATGCCATATATATCATATAAAAGAAATAACACATTTATCTTATGTATAGGGATGCTACCCCGTTCGGGTACAGATGCAGATGCCGCAAGTGTCAGAGAGGTTTTTATGAAGTTGGGATATAAAATAAAGATCAACAATGACCTTTCATGTGAGAACATTTTTAAACTATTGAAAAATGGTAAGTAATGATACACTGTGTGTGTATTAAATCAGCTACTGTTTCCAAATACATCTCTAGCCCTAGCATCTCTTCTTCCATGGTTCTTTTGGATGATACTTCACACCTTCTGGTGACTTATTGCTAGGATGACATGTACATCATAGTTTCTATGTTTATTCATCTTTGCTGTCTCTCCGTCTTTTGTGCTGTGTCTGTTGTCTCCATATCCTTTCTCATCTTCTAAAGAAGGCTGGAAAAAAGGCTGAAATTTAAATGCAGACTGATTTATATTCTGACCCTGGAATCAGTGAAGCTCTGTGAGTTGGAAAGAAACCTGCTTGATTGGGTAGAGGGGTTCTGTGCTACATGCTTAGTGGTGTGGTCCAAGAGGGAGTCTGATCGATGGACCAGAACTGAAGGTGTGTGGACTGAATTACTCTTTTAGAGAAACAACTCAAGTTTTCTTTAACTTGCGACACAGAACACCTTTCTCTCAAGTGTGTTAGTCTGCTTTCTTTGGACTTGCTATATCTAGATCTTTAAATTAAATGGTGCCTGGAGGTATCAGTAGCCCTGGAACACAGTTTATTCTAGTTAACTGTTGGAAGGTTCTCTACCATGGCTGTGACTCATGCCTACTACAGACTGTTCCACGTCACAGTTTAACAAAGTGTTCCAGTGATTATTCCCAACCTTGCATCAATCCTGGTCTTGTTTTTTCGTTTGTTTTATTTTTAATGGAAGTGTTTAATAACATAGGTGTAGGTTCTTTGGTGCCAGTTAATGTTTATGCCAGAGAATGTTCCCAGGCATGGCCAAGTTATTAGTATAGTTTTAACCAGTCTATTGACAGTAGCTGAAAGTGTGACTCTTCTAAACGTAGTGCTTGCCCATAGATTGCAGAAATGGGAAAAATATAAATAGTTCACTTTTTCCAGAATAGAAATTCAGTGTTTTGGTAAGCAGTAAACCAGTAAGACTTCAGATTTAGGGTCTGTTACGTTTTTCGTGTACAAACCCTTGCATCTCCATGAGTTACCACTCAAAATTCCTTTTGGATCCTTTCTTTTAAACCATGTTTGTATCTTTTCATAAATTTGAAAGAATCATGTTGGTCCTCAATTCCCACAATGTGAGGCAACAAAAGACATTGGAGAATATGTATTTTATGCTCTTTTTATACCACAAGATGGAGGAAAAAAACGTATAAATCTACAAACACTTTAAGTACAAAAATTAAGACATTTAAGCTTGATATAGAGAGGCTTGAAGACTCTCTGTAGACCTTACTACAGGTCAAAAATGAGGGGAGGAGAAGAGTATTGCTAATACTTAGGTTGCTTCTGCAGCAGCAACAACTTTCATGCTGCATTCAGTTCCCATGTAATCCAAGTAGTTGAAGCACCTCCAATCAGAAAAAGAGGTAGGACTTCTCCATCCTTTCCCAAAATCCATAACTTTCTATCAGAAAACGAAACTGACCATTACTGCATGACTGAGGTTTATCACTCAGACTTCAAGACACCTTCTTTGTTTCCTCCTGGTATTCCTGGCCTAGTTCTGTGACCATGTCTTGAAATGGGTAGGGTTGGCCTATAATTTGAGATTTTCTGTGTCCAGTCTCCTGAAGTAAAGTAGGCAGACTTCTTCAGACTTTGTTCAGAAGTGAAAACTGGTTGGAGGTTTCTAAACATGGGAATTGGTTCTTAAAAGACTTCTGTCACACAGGAAGGATCAAATGTTCAAAATTTTAAGCGAATGCAAGAAGTTAAAATAAAACTCTCTTTTCTTTCAAGTTTCTGAAGAAGATCACAGCAAGCGAAGCAGTTTTGTTTGTGTGTTACTAAGCCATGGTGATGAAGGATTAATCTATGGTACAGATGGCCCTCTTGAACTGAAAGCACTAACAAGCCTTTTCAGAGGTGACAGGTGCAGAAGTTTAGCAGGAAAACCCAAGCTCTTTTTCATTCAGGTGATGTACAGCTGAACAATGATCATCAAATCAATCAGATTTTTTAAAAAAAATTAGTGTTTCCTACTAATTATTAGTGCAAAAAAGTTAATTCTTTCTAAAATTGATTTAAATGGAATTACTTTTGGAATAAGATTCCCTTCAGGTCTGAAAGTGGCCCAGTCAGCCCTATTAGGTAGGCAGTATTTATAATAAATCAGATTGCCTTACCTTAATTCTATGGATTAAGTAAAATCTTAGCCAATATTTTAAAGAGTTTCTGAATACACTTTTGAATTAATACCTATCTTATCCAAACTGTAGTTGATTTAAATAAATGCTAGCTACTTTTCTTCTGAGTCAGTCTAGTGGAAATGGGACACATAAATTCTTGTTATTTTTGCAGTTTTTTAGTTGGGATATTGTCATCTTTAAAACATGAAAAAAGATTGGTATTCTGATCATGATCCCTGCCTTTATTTCTTTATTTTTAATTTTATTTTCCATTCTTATTTCCACATAGGCTTGTAGAGGGACTGAACTAGATTCCGGTATTGAGACAGACAGTGGATCAGAAGAAACAATGTGTCAAAAGATACCTGTAGAAGCAGACTTCCTGTATGCATATTCTACAGCTCCAGGTGAGAGACTTTTATCTACTGCTTTATCTACTTTATCAGCCACTATTGATGCTAAAAATTACGGTTTGTAGTTGTACCCAGCTAGTGGGTAACTTCGCTTGTATGAAATATCACTTTGGTCAATTTTTGTCGTAGTTATGTCCTTTTCCAAGATTTTCTCCATCCCCAGATGGAAGATGAGAGATGGGAGATTGCTGGAAATGTTGAGAGACTGTGCTGATGCTGTTCCAATGCTGTTCCAGCGCTGCTCAGCAGTAGCCAAAATACTGGTGTGTTATCAACACCTTTCCAGCTACCGGTGCAAAGCACAGCGTTGTAAGGGCTGCTGGGGGAAAAATGAACTCCATCTCAGCCAGACCTAATACACTCTTTCATGGAAATACAAATTTTCTTTCCTCAATCACTTTTTCTGCACTGATTTGATTTCTTTTTGAGGTAGTTGCTATTCTCAATGTCTACAAAACCCCCATGATACCCTGAGTATACATTTTTCTCACTAGCAAATCCTCAAATGTTCATCTGCTGGAAATTCAGTTAATTGGAGTTGTGCAAATAATTTACAGCAGGAGGAAAAGGTATTATTCTGAGAGAAGAAAACAATCAGATATACAGAAGTGGATAATAAACACCAGCATATTATTTGCATATCATCTCTATTTACATTGGATCCTTTACATTACCAGGTAGCAGAAGCAGGTTTCAGTTATTCATGTATGCAGTCCTGAAGACAGTGACACTGAAGTCCATTTTGCATCTTGGCTCCATCTGTACTGTCACCTCTCCTTTGTATTCATGTGTTCTGTGAAGAAGTAGTAAGTGATCAATGGCTAAGATTGTTGCTGCAGAAGATAGAAAATTAAAAGGCAGGAAAGCTACCTACATACAGTTTTCTTAGATTATAAAAGACAAGAGGATTAGAAAATTATTTGAGTTGGAATTTGAAGAGATTATAAAATCTAAATTTTGTTGGTTGGTAATTTTGAGTTTTTATTTTAAAAGCATTCATGCTATTGGAAACAACACATCATTCCCCTAATTGCTAACCTGTCCTGTGTCAAAGGCTGCTACATCTGATCACTTTGACATTGCTCTCTTCCACAGGCTATTACTCCTGGAGGAATTCAGCTGAAGGCTCCTGGTTTATTCAGTCACTGTGTAAAATGCTGAAGGAACATGCAAGGAAACTTGAACTCATGCAGATTTTAACACGTGTAAATCACAGAGTGGCCGAGTACGAGTCCTGCTCAACTCGACAAGACTTTAATGCAAAGAAACAGATTCCATGTATTGTCTCTATGCTCACCAAAGAATTTTACTTCCCTTCCTAAAAGAAATTTTCATTTCATGTTATTATCTGCAGTTTATATGCAGTGTTAGTATGTGTTCGCTCCTGTGTACAGCACAGTGAAGTCAGATATGTCCATTATTAGAAATAAAACATAGTATGGCTGTGTTAGAAATACAGCCTTGGGTAGCTGAAACACAGGCAGATTTGAAAGTAGTGTTATAACAAAAAATTAAGAAGAGGAAACTGAAGAAAGATCACATCATTTATCAGAACTATTTGATGTTACATTTCACTTTGCTAAAGGGGAAGAGAAAAGAATTCTTGTAAATAGTTTGGTTTCATATCTTACAAAGAAGATTCAGAACGGGGTATGTTTATTTATGACGGTTATATGATAGTGATGTTGGCATACATTTCTTCTTTACTCAAGTTCTTCAAGTTTAGGTTATAAATTGACCTAAAGTCTTTTCATAATATTGGGCATAAACTGTGGAAAACACCCATTTCATTTTTTTACATACAATTAGGAAGCATGTTTAGAATACAATCAGTTTTTCCTAATAATTTTTTAACTTTGTGTATGGAATATTAGGTAAAGTGATTATATCAATACAGTACTGTTGCAAAATAACTTTTGTATTCTGTCCTTCTACTCGAAGCTGAGTGTCTAAGGGAGCAGTCTTCCAAAATTTCTTTTCATGCAGCTCCCAAAGACTGGAGCTGTTGGGGCATATTTGGTGCTGTAAGAATTGGTGCAAAAGTCTACATTACAAGCAGTCTGTTTTCCTCTTTCTAGCCTTAAATAAGAGTGGATTTGCTCTGTGCTACATGCATACCACATGTAATCTGTGTGAAAACCTACATTTGTGGTACTGGAGAAATTTCACTTCTTAACTTCAGTATCAATTTGAGTTAACTAAAAAACTTTAACTAAAATATGTTAACAAATTGTGAATTTCTTTACTTTGAATTTTGTGAAACAGACTTCTGCAAAAATGTAAAACATTTTTGCTGATGTTCTAGCTTGTATCAGTCTTTTTAAGATCAGAGGAAGACAGAATACTAAATGAATACAGAGTGCTTGCAAAACAAGACTCCTCAAATTGTGTAGCATAAACTATGTTAGCAAATTGATGTTCACTTCTAGAGGCATTTGGTGCTATTTTTTGTTAATTAAATACTGTTTCCTAAATTGTGTCATGGTTTTCTATGTATGTCATTTGTTTAGGATCTGATAGCTTTTGCAAAATAATTTTAACTTTGATTATGTCCCTTTTCTCCCCTTACCACCTGAAGTTGAGAAGTAGCCCCTTGAAGCATTCTGTGCTGTATAGCCAGGTAATAAGAGTAGAGTAGTGATCGAGACCTGGCAAATGCAGATTTAAAAGAGGTACAGAGGAGGCAATTTTAAACATTGTAGATGTTGCTGATGGCTGTTTGCTAGATAGGAGGAGTCTTGTCTCTCTCTTGTAGAAATGTTTTGTTGGAGACGGTTGGTCTATTTTAACTCATTGAAATTTTGGTTCCAGGCGGATTAATTGCTCATGCTCTATTTTCAATAGAATTGAAAAATTAAAAAGGCCTATTTTTCATGAAGGTTGTGAATAGCAACAAGCATCTGCACAGTTATATTTTGTAAATGACTGACAGGGCTTTTGTTAATCTACTTCAAAGTAATGGGAGATAAGGATGTTCTTTGAGTTCTAATTAATTTTGCTGTGAAAAAGTGCTGTAACGGTGTTTGCCCTTCCTGTAGATTTAATAGGTTCTGGTCTTGATTCTGCTTGGTCCTTTAGCGGACTGTTACTGTACAACTTTTCCAATAGTCTTTAACGTAGAGCAAAGCAAAATCAAAGCTAAACTACAATGAGTTACCAGTTGTAGGAATAAGGCCTACAGCCATGAACTACACTGTGAGATATGTGGTAAAGGGATTTCCATGAGATATGTAGTGCATGGATTACAGTGGACACAATGGCCTAGTGATGGGTTCCCAGGCAGAGGCCAGATTAACCAGGTGGAAGAGGAAATGATACTAATATGCTCCTCCCTTGGGAAGACCCACAGCCTTTGTAGTCTCTCTCCTTTTAACTCTCAATACTCCTTTTCTACACACAAAGTGGCTGCTCCACCCCACCATTTATGATTGCAGTAACAAGATATTTGACTACAGTCTCACCTTCACTTTTCCTAAAAGTAGAAATTGGCATTCGAAATCCTCCATGGCAGAGGATGAGAATATGACTACCATGCAGACAAGTCTTCTCTCCTCCCTAAAGCAGAAGATTGCTAAGATTTGCACCTCCACCTGTGCCTTAAATACCTGGTAACACTTGTATCTAGCACTATACACTTAGATTTCATAGGTGTAGTGAATTTATCACTGGCAATCTAACAAGAATCTATATAGCCTGTTGCTCCAAAAATCTGCACAATTTGTGACTCTGTAATTGTGAATGAGATCAGACTTAGGGTGTAATGTGCATTTGGGATGTGAGTGAATACAGATCTTACAGAACAGTGCCGAACTGGTTATAATCAGAAATTAAATATAGCCACATCCAGCCTCTCAATCTCTGAGGAGTAGTTGGAAAGCAAGAGAGTTTATTTTCTGCCAAATTGCTATACTTTTAGCACCAAGCATTTAGGAAGACTTAGAAACTGGGCTTAGGGAAATAGGTAATATTCCCTTCAAGTCCTTTCAGGACAAGAGCTGCATTTTACTCCAACTCAGTAAATTCTTTCATGGTGCAAAGAAGGCATCTATATATTTCTAGCTCTGGGCTAGTGTTCCATATTCAGTGGGATTTGCAGGTAGGCGTGGAGTTTGTTGGAGAAAGCAGAGGGTGAGGTGATAATGTCCTTTTTTTCTCATGTCTTATTTGTCTCATAGTTCTGTTTTCCTCATGTCTTTCCTAAACACTTACTCCATTGCAATCTTCCATCCCACTGCCTCTTAACCAAATTCAACCTTTCAACTAGATCACATTTTCCCAATTGCCATGAGCTCTAGTCAGACCTCCTTGCCAAACCAAGTCACCAGTGGTGAAAGCCTGGCCCGTGAAAATCCGGGGGAAAGGGTGTAAGCCTCGCGCTAGGCCGTACCCATATCCGCAGCAGGTCTCCAAGGTGAACAGCCTCTGGCATGTTGGAACGATCAAAAGGGAGTCGGGTCCAGATCCCCCAAATCCGGAGTGGCGGAGACGGGCGGCGCGAGGCGCCCAGTGGGTGACACCACCGATCCCGGAGAAGCCGGCGGGAGCCTTGGGGAGAGTTCTCTTTTCTTTGTGAAGGGCCAGGTGCCCTGGAATGGGTTTGCCCCGCCAGAGAGGCCCGCGCCTTGGAAAGCGCCGGATCCCCGCCTCCCCTCCGCCCCTCCCGGTGCCCGCCGGGCAGGCGGTGGAGCCGCGCTCATCTGATGGGAGCGGCGGCGGCTCTCACCACGTGCACGTGGCAGTCCCAGCTGGGCGCCGCCATTGCCGGTGCGTCCCGGCACTTCTGCGTTTTCCATCGCTTCTGTCCGGCCCCGGCGTTCCTGTGAGCGGCCAGGGCGCGCGCGCGGAGCCGTACCCGGGGCGGGGCCCAAACGCTGATCAGCCAATCGCAGAAAAGGCCGGCCCCCTAGGGGCCATCTGCGCATGCGCAAAGAAGGGTGCCCTATAAAAACGGGAGAGTGGACACCATCTTCCTCTTTTGGCGTGGAGCACTGTAGTGGCAGCATCGTTCCCCGTGCGTGGACGGGCTAGTGACACGGCAGCAACAGCACAGTGTCGTATGTCCGAGGGGGGTGAACTGCTTCTTTTTCTTCGGGATCACGTTTTCTAGTGATTATTTTCTGGGGGGGTGGACTTCTCTTTCGGGATTGCATTTTCTCGTGATTTCCTGGAGGTGGACCACTTCTTCGGGGGTCGTTTTTTTCTTGTGGTATTTTTTCCTGGGTGGGCAGATTAGCGATTGTCCGCGGCCATAGCCCGGGTTTAAAGACCACATCTTTTCATCAGCACTGAAATCCCTTCCCAGGGTTGAAGGGAGGGGGAGGGGGGCTCGTGGTTTCTAACTGTCTGAGTGTTTTTCTTCAGAAAGCCGAGCAAAGGCTCGTGCTGCTGCAGGTCCTCAGGTCGGTCACGGGCCTTCTCTAATTATCCCGGCGTCTCTTCCGGAGCCCCAACAGAGGGACCAGCACAACTCCAGAGCATTCCCATCCCAACACAGGCTTTGGGAAAGCTTAATTTGTCTGTTTTTGCACTTTATTGTTGGTTTTCTGTGTGTGTGAAATGAACTGTGTTATTTTTGTGTTTTTCTTTTTGGGTGTGTGTGTGTGGCTTCTCTCGGACATCTTTTGTCAGTACCACTACTTTTAGTGGTAAAACCACGACATACCCAAACAATTGTTTGCTTCTATGATGATACCATTGTTAACAAGTACTAGATCGCTTTCTATATGATGCATTCCTCTTGGAAGTCTCTGTGGTTTCTCCTTAAATTTTAAACTGGTTTACTATGCATTCACATGCAATTCGTATTTTTAACTATCATTTCAGGTACTTATTTTCTGCTAAAGCCAGGCAGTATGCATGTGAAAGCACTTCTAGTGATTAGAAACATTAACAGTATGAATACTAATGGCTAAATTATAACAGTAACACCAAAGGACTTGTCATCTCATATCCTATCAGGAATGTTATTACTAGGAAGAACTACCTTGCAGCTATATGATTCCTCCTGCTCTTGACTGCAGGCAGCAGGACAGTAACAGCAGAACTCCAGCTTTCTCAGATAACAGGATCAGAGATAAACTACTGCTTCATTACCACACGGTGTCACTGCAGACAGCACAATAATCTCCAAAACTCACACTAGTGAGTCAGTCAAAACCGAAACCAAAGGCCTCCTGAATGAAGCAACACTTTTCAGGGCTCCAAGTGGTTGCTTGTTGTTTGTCAGCTTGCGTGTTTATTACATCTTGGGACTTGCCTCCCAAAGCATGTGAGAACACTGCATTGCTGCTTCCCATGAAAATTTCCCTATCTTACTGCATATCAGAGTAAACCAGAATTGGCTGATTTTGAGGCAAAAAGGCTTGTCTCGTTATTCTAGACCTACCCAGAAAACGCTTCCAACTATGGAGCATCTCCTCACGCAGATCCCTGTCATATCACTCATAGTCCTGTAATGTTTAATTAAAAAATCCACAGCACCTCCAAAACAGGCTTCTGTCATCCCCGTGGTCTTTACATAGAAGAGTGGTGCAATAGCTTGCTCTGCATCATGACAGTCAAGTAGTGGAAACAGAAGAACTTGCCTTGTAAGCTCTTGAATTTTATGTCTTAAAATGAAATTTTGAAGTTTGGACTTTCATGGATAATCACAGAACAAAAAATTAAGACCTGACTTTTTCCAACAAATGAAACAATGTTCTTTTCTTCTTAGAGACCAAGATGTTCTGTCATGAAGACAGTCACATAATTAAAGTGCCTCAAAAGGAAACAAGATGCACAGCAGTCATTTTCCAGAAATGTTTTTTTCAGTGCTTGCAGGCAAGATTTGGCATTGGATTCAACAGCTCACCGCTGCTGCCTCCAGTGTGAGAGGACCAGGGATGCTGCTCTGCCTCTGTCTGCTGTGCACAAGACCAGAATATTTCTGTGTAGTTGAACATAGTGAGCTTCACAGGGAATTCCCTAGTGAAATTCCATAGGATGGGTTGTGTACAAGACCATGATTTAATAGGTCCTGCTGGCTTCAAATTGTATATCTGTATTCTATAACCGTATTGTAGCCTAAAGCTATAGCATCTGAGTGATCTGAGAGGAATGTATGCACAAAGATTTACCCATGGATGAAGAGTACTACCACAGCACACTGATGACTAAGAAAATATTGGTTTTATTTATTTATCCACAAGACCTTTAAAAAGAGCAGTGAAGACAACCATCCCTGTGCAATTTACACTCATCTGCACAAACCCATGATTAATAGTAAACACTAACAGGGTGGTTTAAATTTTTAAGATCCTTCTTAACAGACACAAGCATTTCCTCTTTCTCTTTCTGTCTGCTGAACCCAGAACATTTTGTGTTTCCTTTTGTCCCATTCAGCTAAAAGCCACTTCCTCAAATGCACAGCCCATACCTCTCCTGCATGATGCAATGCAAACAAAACTGGCTAAGGGCAGAAGTAACCTCTGCATAAAGTGGTTCTCCTGCAGAGCCTTTTCGCCCTTTTTTGCCTCCTTGTCTTAAGCTGGGTCCCCATGCTCAGCTCTCCCACTTCATGTCAGCTAAGGGTCTGAGGTTTCTAGGTAAGGGTTGACCTTCAGGTGATGGGGATGCTGCTGCTGCTGCAGGAGGGCCTGAGCCTGGACATGTGCTCAGAAGACTGTGGCTTCCCCACCTGACACCTGGTCCCATTGCCCAGACTGCTGGTAAGACTGGTGACCCCACAGGTATAGCTTTCTCCATTCAGCCTGCCTGTTATAAAGATCTCAGGAAGCTAGTAAATAATCCCAAGTGAGCTGTGGTTCCTCTGCCCTTCAGGCTTGACATTTAAAGCAGATGTAGGTTCATTCAAGAGTCCATAATTCTTGGTTAACCTTTTCCTGCCCAGGATGCGGTCTATATAAGAATGCATGCACTATTATGATAAAATTGTCTTCTGAGATCTATGGAAGATTGGAGAAGCATCAGAAGGATCCAACTTTACCTAGTCTTCAGCAGCATGTCAGGTACTACCTCTGCCTTATGTTTAGTAGTTTCTGCTTGCTGAAATGCTACTGAGTAAAAGCACAGAATCATAGAACGTTTTGTGTTGGTAGGGACCTTAAAGATCATCTAGTTGCAACGCCCCTGCCATGGACAGGGATGCCACCCACTAGACCAGGTTGGTCAACGACCCATCCAACCTCTCCTTGAACATGTCCAGGGATGGCACATCCACAACTTCTTTGGGCAATAGAGAATTTCTTCCTAATATCTAATCTAAACCTACTCTTTCAGTTTGAAGTTGTTTCCCCTTGTCCTGTCACTACATGCCCTTGTAAAAAGTCCCTCTCCACCTTTTCTGGAGGCCCCCTTCAGGTACTAAAAGGCCACAGTAAGGTCAACCCACAGCCTTCTATTCTCCAGGGTGACCAACCCACATCTAGAGGCAAAATGGAAACCGGATCCCTCCACATCTTTCACTTGTCTCCGTATTTTATGCCTGCAGTCCTCCTGTGGGCTGCGTGTGATGTATATGCCTCCCCGGCTGGCACCCTGCTTTAGTGGGACTTTCTTGTAGACCACCTCTAAGGACCAGCACTGCAGGGCTCCGTGACCCACAGGACTCCAGGTTTCTGTAGGCAAGTCCAAAGGGTAGCACTGGCTTACTCTTCTAAGTCAGTCACAGAAAAAGAATGGGGATTTGTGTTATGCTGAAATCAGTTCATAAACAACAGGTGGTTTAGTTGCTCGAAGTGGCCTGTGGCTGTGAAGGAGGAAGGACAACCACCTATTGATGAAACCCTGAGCAGCAGAGAGGGACAGCAGCTCATTGTTGTCACCAGCTGGGTACTGCAAGGGCCATATCCTCTCAGGGCCAGATAGGTTGTGTGAGCTGTGGAGACTCTCCTGCGGAATATGATATGCAGGCTTGACCAGCTGGGGAATGTCAACACAGTCACTTTTTGATCAGCTTTCCCCAAAGGAACCACTGTGGGAGTCAGTGGGGCAGCAGTAAGGTGGGAGACCTGAGCAGGAGCTCAGAAGGTGGCACCTCTGACTGCAGCCTTTAACTACCAACCACCAGCTCTGGAAACCTCTGGGGGAGAGAAGGTTTTGAAGCAGTGTATCAGGTATACTGAGTCTTTTAACTTGGATGTTGACCTTAGGAATGTAATAAGAGAGCTGATTATAAATAGTTTTTGCAGTTGTTGATGAGATTAAAATATGCTGCAGCAGACGCTTGGAAGCAGAGTGCTACTCCAGTGTGTGCTCAGGATGCTGTACCCCCATCATCTATGGCTGCACACAACAAGTCTGAAAAAGGGAAGAGCTAAAAAAAATACTCAAAAAATGATCCCAGGCAGGGGGAAAGAGGAAGCAGCATGGCTTACAAAACTGTATATGAGGAACAACAGGGAATGGGTCAGGGAGCAGAAAAAATTGAAGAGGGAGGACAGTCACTACAAGGGATCACAGTCCAGGCATGGTGCAGACTTACCTTAGGGCTAAAACACAACAATGACTGGCAATAAAAAAGACTAAACTGAAGCAAGGGAATGCCCTAAATAGCAGAAGTAAAAACCTTCAGGTAAACCATGGATACTAACTTGTGTTCAGATGGCAGTATCTGATGGAGCTTGGCAGAAAGAGAAGGAAAAGGAGGTGGGAAAGGAGAAGTGCAAGATGTGAGTGACCCAGCAGACTGGGGCACCTGCTCCAGATGAGAACTGCAACAGCACCATGAGATGGGCACAAAATATCCTTAGGACCAGGTGATTGTATCAGCCATGAGTTTGAGCAGGACTTGCTGCCAGACCTATGCTGCTTCGGAGAGTAGAGGAGAGCTGGTGCCACCTGGAAAGCCCAAATCTTTTAACCTCAAGACTTTGGAGTCACCATCCCTGGAATTATTTAAGAAACAACTGGACATGGCACTTAGTGCTACGGTCTAGTTGACAAGGTGGTGATCTTCCCAGCGATGGACTTGATGATCTTAAAGGTTTTTTCCATCTTTAATGACTCTGTGACTTCACAAGGAAAAGACAGCAAAGGAAACAGCAGACAGGACTAGTGGGGCAGAAAAGGAGTCATGGAGGTGGGGCTGAGCAGGGTAAAAAAAAGGTGGTATCAACCTGCTGTGGGTTTCTCTGAAGTTACTGTAGAAGAATTTTAAAGAGTAACTGGAGAGATGCCAGAAGCTGTGCATGATTCCACTGCACAGCATCATTCAAATGGGGGTAGCAGCTGGGAAGAAAACAGAGGATCACTTTATGCATAGCAGGGCAAGGATGGCTTTGGTGGGCAATGTGGACCAGGAAAAGCCTTGAAAGCAGACAAGCAGCCTATGTCAGAAAACTGTATTTGGAAGAGAACGGTGAAGCAGCAGAGAGATGCAAGAGCAACAGAGTGATGACCAGTGGTGTTCTGGGAAAACCACCAATACAGCCACCTCCAGGAAGCTGTCCGTGGGAAAATCATCTGTGGGAGGCCCCAGCAAATCATTGACGGTGTGGCCAAGATGTGGAGCTCTTGAGCAAGGGTCTGATGATGCCCTGGAAAGGCCGGGTCATGACATTTGGGTCACAGAATCAGGTGAGTGTATAGGTAAGGTGAGCCCTGCCAGTATCCATCTGGCAGACTGCTTCCATGTTTGGAAGGTGCTGAGGTCTTTCCATGTTGCTTCCCTGCCAGGTCACAGTGTAGTTGGACAGAGAGAGATTATTCAGGACAAACTGACATGGAAGCTTCAGGTTTCTGTCTTTCCTCTGAGTACAACATGGTTTTCAATTTGACAGAATTGTGCTGAAGCAGAGAGTGGATCAGCAGCACTGGAGATGGAGCATGGTCTGTGGATGAAGAAATTTGTGAGAAGAGATGAGTAAGGACAAGAGGAGGAGGTAAGTATGGAGTGTCCCTCATTCACTGCTGAATGTTGGTGTACTTGGCAGAAGAACTGTTCATCTGCTTAATTCATAGATGGGAGAATTTTGCTGACACAAGCAACAAAAGAAGTGTTGTGAAGGACTAAAAGGAGTGCTCTAAGAGATATTACAAAACACATTACTTTCTCCCCCTTACTTCAAAACAAAATAGTAGTTATCAGCCTTGTTACTGAAACACATAGAGCAACTGAAGGGTGTCTTATTACTGATACCTGAATGCATGCATAATGTGACAGCAGCAACACTGACAGATGCCAAACTCTGTAAACCCGTTTAAATCAATACAATATTCTCATCAATACCATCTTCCCAAGTTCTGGCAGGAACTGTGTGCCTACGGCTGGTTTTCAGCATCCCCTGGTGTAATTTTTAGAGCCTGGTGTTACCAGCTTGTAATATTGTGGGAGGCAGAATGTAAAGCAATCCATAACTTAGAGGGATAATACCTTTGGTATTTTTCCTACCCAAGGTCTGAGCAGAGTGAGAATATGAATGCTTTTTACTGACATAAGACAGCAAGAGAGCTAGTAAAAAAAACCCACAATGCTTCTATGAATACAGAAACTTCAGTTGTTGAATTTCCTGTGGCTTTATGCTTCCTGTTTATGTTCCTTTCATGCCACATGTACAGAGGGGTGAGCTCTCCTCAGGGTTTTCTGGGTGCCTGTGGCTTCATTTTAATGCTGCAGGTAATTTACAAAGAAAACCAAATCTACATTTCACAGGACTGATTGTAACCCCACTGACCCTGCTGTTATCCAGCATTTAGATTGCAAGTAAAAAGCATTGAGGAGATTCATTGGGAGCAAATTGCTCTTACTCTGAGTTTAAGCTATAAGCTGTGTCCCTTGTTACCTCCAGCTATATCATGATAGCAGGTGAATAAATCATGGTGGTATCATACTTAAGGTGGGAAACAATATTCCAGTGTGGATGTACATGCAGATGTGGCACTGAGTTACAAGACATTTCTGTGCAAAGGCCCTGCAAAAGATTGGAGCAAAATGCCACAAACCTCTGGAACCCAAAGATAAGAGCTGAAAACTGTGAAAATACAGAGGCAAGCTTCCTTTACACTTCGGGCTTCTTGTTTTGACTGTGATCTCTTCATAGCTGCAAGAGATAAGGTATCTGCAGTGGAGTTTACCATTTGCCTCCTTTCTAAAACAGAGGATCGTTTGTTTTGCCATCTTGCAAAATGTTGCAAAACACTCCAAACACTGATTGCAGGCCTAAGTCAACAGCACTGCAGGTGCCTCCCATTTCCAGGCTGCTTTCATTCCATGTCTTGGAGGCTTATATGGGAGACAGTAGTACAGCCACAGCCAAACTCTGCAACTCAACTTGCTGAAGTCCTCTGGGGATTTGGTTGGGAAATTGGAAAACTGAAACTCAGATCTAATGAGATTAAATGAGATCCTGAGGCAGGAGCAGGGGGGGAAACATCAAAGAGAATTAAGAGAATTTAGTCCTGGATTTTCAACATTGTTTTAAGGCACATGCGGCCCTGCCAAGACTCAGTGGCGTGGTGAGGAGAAGTGAGAAGAGGTCTTACCTGCTCGCCCCCTATTAATGCTGTGCAGTGCATAAGGGCTTGCTATATTCCAAGAGTTTAACTTCCAGCAGGGGTTAGCTGACTTTGGCCTGCCAAAATTAAGACAGCCATGTCAGGTCATGTGGACTGCAGGCTGTGCACCCAATGTTCACAGTTTTTAATAAACACAGAGTAACAGAGATGGCAGATGGACAGTCAGTGTGTTGATGGACAGTCAATGAGCCCTCCAAAACCCATGGCTTTTGTCCTTTAGGCATTTCCTTCAAGTTAGTAAAATAAACAGCAACTTAGTGTGCAAGCAACAGAATCTGAGTTCTTGTACAAAGTGGGAGAGGCAGATATGAAGAGCAACAGCTCATCACTGAGTTTATAGGGGGAGGTCATGTCTTTCACCAGAACCACTAATTAAGTGGGAGAAAAGGGCATTTTAAGCAACTTGTATTTTTTGCCTCTCTCTTGTCCTCAGCCCATCAGCATTATTGCAACTACTGCATCAAAAGAAATGTGAACAGTAGGTCAGGGGAGGTGATTCTGCCCCTCTACTCCATTCTGGTGAGACCCCACCTGGAGTGCTGTATTCAGCTCTGAGGTCCACAACACAGGAAGGACATCCACCTGTAGGAGCGAGTTGAGAGGAGGCCCACCAGGGTGATTAGAAGGATGGAGCACCTCTCCTACAAGGAAGGACGAAAGAGTTGGAGTTGTTCAGCCTGGAGAGGAGAAGGCTTTGGGCTTACCTTACAGGCCTTCCAGCACCTGAAGGGAGCCTGCAAGAAAGATGGAGAGAAACATTTTACAAAGCCATGTAGTGACTGGACAAGAAGGAATGCCTTCAAACTGAAAGACAGCAGGTTTAGATTAGATGTTAGGAAGAAACTCTTTACTATGAAGGTGGTGAAGCACCAGTTTGCCAAGAGAAGTTGTGGATGCCACATTTCTGGAAGTGTTCAAGGCCAGATTGGATTGGGCCCTGAGCAACCTGGTCTAGTGAAAGGTGTCCCCCATGGCAGGGTGGTTGGAACTAGATAATCTTTAAGGTCCCTTCCAACCTATGAACTCAGAGCCTGTGACTTAAGGAGAAAATACATTTGGGGTTGATACTATAGTTTAGCTGTGCTGTCAGGTCAAAGAACAGAAGAGCAACTCTGAAGTTAAAGTAGTTGACATGTATTATCAGATGGGATGACCAGCCATGTAATGAAGCTCTTCTCAGAACTACCTTCCACGTCTGCTCTCTTCTGTGCACAAAACCATTTGCAGCCCAATGCAGTGGCATTTGGCTCTGGCCAATGTGAAGACGTTTGACTGGACAGGCTGTGTCTTACTGATGAGCGAAGTTAAATGCTGCTGCTGAGAGGGCCAGGTGCTAAAAATCACACTGGTTTGGACAACTGGTCATGGATCAGTACTGGCAGATGAGCAAGTACATGCAGATGAGCTGAAATCTCATCTTAAGGCAGAAGATTTCCACCTGTTTGGGAAGAGAGAGGAGATAATGAAAACCTTAAATACACAGTTCACGCAGAAGAAAATAGGGAAGCCTATGCAACTGCCACCAGCAGATCTGCTAACATCTTCTGTGTAAATGTTCTCTGCAACTATTCCACATACTATTTAGAATGGGTTTATGTGTATTAAGTGATGGCTTGCCAAGTAATGAAACATTACCTTTTCTTTGAAGCTAACTGGGAACTATTAACATCTGCTTATCAGACTTTTACATATCTAGCCCAAGGTATAATTTTATAAAGCTTTCCCACACAGAGAACTCTTGACTCTTCAGCCAGATCCACTTCACAAGTGAAATGGCAGTGGGAGAGGAAAAGAAATTAAGTGGAATAATACATAATTGTTTTTTCTCTACCTCTATTATACAGGTAACAGGTGAGTCAGCATTCCCACAGAACTACTTTACTGTGAAAGGAGGAGCTCTTCCTCAGCCTGGCAGCTGTTTGCTTTTGCCTCTGCTTTTTATATCCACATATTAAAACTTTCCTGTGGGATTGGTTACTGCTTACAAGTACTATGACATGCATACCTAAGGAGTACTCCTTTCATTAGAATGAGGATTTGCCACCCCACATATAATTATTGAAATCAAGGTACAAATAGACAAATAGTAACCACAAGCATCTGAATTATGTTTTTCAAAACAGTCCCACTATTGTAATGTACTACTGAAGTCCAGTTGGGTTCACAGGTTCAGGTGTCATGCCATGACTTACAGAACAAAGGAAGCAAGATTTCTAGCTTTAAATTGCCTAAAGAGTTACTTCTGGTTGTTGTTAATTTATTTCAGATATTAAAAACACAAGTACAAACAAATTGTCCTACTGGAGAACTACTGTACAGAGCAATACTATTTCTTGTAGTACTGTGCAAAAGCAGGATTCCTGAGAAAGAAAGACACATTTGTACCACATACGGTAACAATGAATAAGAAGGGACAGCTGTTATTTCTGGGAACTTAGTGTCCACATGAATATAAAAGACAAAGTCTGATAGAAAAAAGAGTAATGTGGAAACCTCACAATAGGCAGGTAAGACTAGGAAAGGTAACTTAAATTTCCTGAGTCTGAGCTGGCACTGACTACTTTAGTACACCTTCAGAGACAGTCCCTCTGAAGATCAAAGTTGATTGATCTGGCTATTTTTTAATTTGGACATTTTAGCTCTGCCTATTTAAAACTTTCCTGCATGGCAATGGTCTGTTATCTGTCTGCCTCTCTCAGATTTGGGCTTGGGAAATCAGCAGGTAGAGTGCATCACAAGCCTTGCTTCTGCATTGCATGTTACTATTAAAGAAGCCATTCAAAATAAAGCTTCTAGTCATGTTCTCTATTAATAGCCAACAGCTTTCCTCCTCCCTCCCCTCCCACGACCTCTTTCTTTTAAAGTGATAAAGAAACTGTGTCCAGGGTTTGAGATCCCTTGCACTCAGATACCAACTCAGCACCTTTCCAGCTGCATTACAGCAGTTCCTTGGGGAACTCAAGGCAGTTTCCTCAAGGATTTGCCACATACCACCCCTGTAACCCTCAGAAGATTCCAGTAGCAATGGTAGATTCTGCAAATAAAATCTGATGTCAGCTTTTACTATGCCATGAAAAGTTTTCTTATTCAGCCCCTGACAGTGATTACCCACTCACCTCTCAAAGACCCTCTTCTCACTTACACAGACTTAGCAAACCTGAGAGCAGGGCAACGACCAGAGTGGCAGAAATGACTTGTCAAAAAAGAAATGTAGCAAGATGGGCTGCAAGAGAGGTGAGTCATAGGGTAGCTGCACTCCAGAAACAGCTCAGCAGGGCCAGCTGCTGCCTTTCAGAAAATGAACTTGCTGGGCTCGACAGGCTAGTACTGAAGGTACAGCAAGAGGAGCTCAGCTTCAGCTAGTCCAGCGCATTCAGAACACCCTGTATCTGCTCTTGCTTTGGTAGGACAGTCAGTTGGGTGTGGGGATGCTATGAAGAAGCTCTCCAGAGACTGGTGTTGCTAGGCCACATACAATAAAAGCAGTCAGCAGACAGGACTCATTCAAAAATTACTGTTCTGTTAATAATTAAACACTGATTAGGAAAGGTGAAAGAGCCAAAGCTTTAGAGAGAGTGCTGACTTGGAAATGGATTTGTGATTTGTAGTGACCATCTTAACTTCAGGTAAAAGAGCTTTAAACTGAATGTTTATAACCGCCTCCCTCTTTTTTTTTTTTTTTTTTT
>VYZS01010739.1:0-12197 GCA_013400695.1 Neodrepanis coruscans | reverse complement strand
TTCTCTGATTCTGTGATTTATTTGTGCCAACTCTTCTTGTAGGACAAGTACACTTGGTGCTCTGCCAAGATCTACATAAGGCTACAGCTCATCTCTGTAAAGTGAGAGACCACTCTAGCCCAGGTTTTCAACAGGTCAGCAGGAGTTTTCTTGCTGTTCTCGGCCTCCTGGCTGTTACATCTGCAGCTAAGTAAATACCTTTTAATGCTTGCAGGGCATCTACTAGCCAACCCAGTCCATAAGGTTGAGAGGAAAAAGCTGTCATTCAGAGAAATGTAAAAACAGAGGCAAAACAAAGAAGAATTCAGAGAGTCTGAAAGGAACGTATGGCAAGTTCCTGCTGTAAGGACAGCAGGCAGGATGGGAGTGAGGATGAGGGAAATGGAAGAAGTGGAAAAAAGTGTTGTGACCTGCTCAGGGACTGCCACTGCTATTTGCAAGTATGCAAAAAAGCTGTATGCAAAAAACTGAGCATATGATCACATTTTCTTGGTTTATTATACAAAGGTTGCGAAGCAGCCCTATTGAGGATATTTATCAGTTCATGAGGTCCTGGTCATCATAACTAAGCAGCAAGATTCTATGAAAATTGAATGCATTATTTACTGTAATATACGTGAACACAGGTATGCACATTTTCTCACAAGTAGCCCTTGGCCCAATGATGACATTGTCCAGCTGTGTTACATAGTAGTGCCTTAATACAGCATAATAATGGTATGCTACGGATGAAAGTGATCTTGTAAATTTAAGTGTATACACTTGTGATTTTACCTTCCCTTCTGGGTCCTACTGATACATGAACTGTTCCCAGACACTCCTTTAATTCAAAATGACCTACTTGTCTGTAGACAGCTCTGGCTGAAATGACTTGAATAAAAGGAGAATGAATTTCACTACTGAACTAAGACAATTTTTAAATGCAATTTGTTAAAGTCTAAAAAAAAAATATTTTTTTTTAATGAATCTATACTTTTGGGCAATTTTAGATCACATGTCTGTTCATCTAATTTTGCCAGACAAACATCATCAGATATAAGCTTTCAAGATATTTTCCCAAAGAAATAAAGAAATTAATTTATAGATATTTTGAATCAAAAGGTGGAAATGTTTAATTCCTGCAAGATTATTTTCATGCCATACTTAAGTAGTAGAAAACATTTTGTTAGCATTTGTTATCATTTTTTGGTTAATAATTTGTTTGGGTGAACAAATAGTCTCCATGAAAAAGAAAAAAAAAAAAGGTTTATTTTTGCTTTCCATTTCAGGTTTCTATGACAAATACATATGATACTTCAGGTTACTGTTGTTTGTGTGACAAGATGCCTATGCCACTTTGACTAGAATGCACCTAATTCACTTTGGAGATTCACAGAGCTCAGAAGCAATATAGTTCACAAAAGAAGTATACTAAATGAAAAGAAGTAAATAGAAAGAAGCACTGAGGATAGATTGCCTGTTCTAATCTGTGGGTGGGAAAGCTTACACAACTTAGTCCTGATGCCACTTGGACATGTTTTATACTGGCATGATTTCTTCCCTTTAGGGATGTTTTTTCAATTTGTTTTAGGTCATGCAAAACTTGCTAATGGTGAGGGACATGAAGTCACCTAGTAACTTAGCTTTTTTGTGATGCTCAAGAATTGCCTCTAAATGGTTTCCCTGGGATTGGAACTGGGTGGAGGGAGGAGGGAAAGAAGAAAGAAAACATGACATTAAATATTAAAAGAGAGAATATATGATCAATTGCTTTGGTGAAAAAATATTGCTGCAACAGAAGCTGGATGGCTCAGAACGGATCTTTATTTTGGCAAGTGAGACCTTACTATCAAGGTCAGGGCTCCATGAATGCACGCATTTTGTGCTGGGTCTACAAGAGCCAAATAAGGGTCTTTCCACTGACTGTAGTAGTAATGGGTTAAGACTTTAGTTCTCAAATTGGTTTTGTACAAATATGTAAAAATATTCTCTCACCATAGAGGCCATTATTCTGAATGCTGTTTTGGTTTTACAAAACTCCTCTGTGGTACTGCAGAACCAGTGCTTACTATTAAGTGAAAAAAGCAGTTCTATAGTCTTCTGTCTTTTTCAAGTTGAAAACTCATTACTAATTATTACGGAACAGGTATAACTGAAATTACTGAGGAATTCGCTTGTATGGTGCCACAATTCTCAGGTAGTTAATTTTAAAACTGCAATTAGATTTTTGTCTGTATTTTAATTACTGAATCCAAGGAAATGCTAATATTCCAAGAGAAAGACTATGTAAAAGTAATTTTATTTGCACAACCTGCACTCAGATTCTAAGAAACGATCGAAAAACTTCTCCAATTTAGTTGATTCTGCTCAACATGCAGGGTTCAGTTCTCCACTGCATGGCTGGTATGGTGATGACTCCCTGCATTAATTGAAAATTAAAATCTCCTGAGGGAATTCAGAGCAAGCCTAGCCTGACACATCCAAAGGATGAAAGAATGATACTGTAAACATATTTATGAATAAAAATTCCTTTGTAACTGTTAAAAAGTTTTCTTTTTCAATAAATGGAATTTCTGAAATATGCTTTTTCAACTGCTATTTCCAGCACTTAATTCTCAGTCTACCACCTGACTGTTTTTCATAGAAACCAGGAGTCCTTTGACATTAGAACCATATTCTCCACCATCACTCCTCCATCTGATCCAATCAGAGGCATTAAATATAATGGTTTATTTTGTAAAGGCAATAGTAAATGTGAATATCTGCCTTATAGCTCCCAGGGCACTCTTTTCTAAATAAGCCTTCCTAAGAGTTGAGATGAGCTTGGAGAAGCCTTCCCAACACCCAGTCAGCACTGCATTCTCCTCCTCTTTGCTGCTATCTCACAACCATCAGAGAAGCAGGGTCAGCTTGAAGCTGGCAGAGAAGGCTGGGGGCCTCCTCCTACTCACCTCTGCTTTCCTGTGTTTGTTGGATCCCCAGCTTCTACCACACTGTCACCAGCCCTTGGCACAAAGCCAGCAGGTTCTGTGCCAGCCAAGACATCACCAGGAGACTGCTGGGAGGGGTCAGCAGAATCTCAGCATGACTTGCCAGGAGCAGGGGCAGGTAATCACCATACTAAAGCCTGACAAGTGGGAACACAGGGATCTGATTAGCATCTTTCTTAACTTACTGAGACAGAATGCCTGGAAAAGGGAGCTGGTAATGACAGCCAATGAGGGGACCATTTTAGAAGCGACAATTTCCAAGTCAATCTTGTGCTCCCGTTGCCATTGGCTGTAAACACTCTCCCAGTGTGTTGTGTTGATCAGTGTGAGAAGTAAGGGTGTCATAGATATTATTAGGGGCATCTCAAGCCATGTTTTGCCCACCAGACACAGTGAAATGTGACCTAAAATTGCAGTCCGTGTCTGTGTCTAAAATGCTGCAAATCACAACCTCATTCTCAGTGTCAGGTAACAGCGACAGACACCCTTTCTGTTTCCCTTGGTCTCATAAACTCCCTGGGAAGCCTGAGATCTTCAGAGCTGTCTGTTGTTCCATAACCTGTGCTGATAATTCTTTTAATGTCTACGTACTCTTAGTGTGAACTACTGTTTGTGAAGATGTGCATCTTGAGTACCGTGTTCTGATATTTAAGTCAAATACTGCATTGCAGTTGTTTGCAAAGAGATGAAGTTATTGTCTCTACTTTAAATGTGGGAGGAGAAGCAATTTTCTCATCACCATCCAGAAGAATAAGTAGAAAATAGGATGCTTTTCTCTTAACCTCAAACTAGTATGTGTAATTTTGAAAATATGCTGCCCTGAGTGCTATGGGGGTTTTTTTACTGTTTTTCCACACATAACAGCATACCCAGGAACAGAACTTCACTTTTATATTTTAAGCGTATTTGCTACTCTGTGTAGCAGGTTGTGTAGAACTGTTCAGGATTTCTTTTAAGCAAATTTAAGGAAAAGCCAATTTCTTGTAGCCAGAAGTCTTCTATCCAAATCTGTTTTGAGTCTTTCAACGGTAATAGATTTTGGAATTTGGAATTTGGTCCAGATTGAATTTTACAGGTTTAAGCAACATCTCCTATATTCTAGAAAAGTGTCCTGCAAATCATGGAGAAACATAAAAACTACGTGGTTTTGCTCTTGTGATTTTTCTAATTTAATGAAAGCACAGAATAATGTTTGCTTCATTTATATGCCAGACGTAAAGACGATGCCTTTATAGTCAGAACATAATGGTCTTAATATCCCATTCATTCGAAAAACCTTCCTTTGCACAATCGTTACTGTTACTGTGATGGAATTACTTGATCTCATTAGCTTCTTGGGACAGAACAGACCTACTGTGGGCTATGCTGCTTCTGTGGAAATACAGTGTTAGTTTGTAGGGTTCTGAAAGGTCCCACTTAGGAATATATATTATATTAAGATCTCTTTTATAAAGATCTGAGTCCTGAGTCAATACTGCAACATTTAAATATTTGATGTTTTATGAGAGTTCTGATATGCTTGGAAGTCTGTGAAGGTAATTATAAGGTGCCTTGGGCTGGAGGAAAGGTTTAATCCTACCATTGAGGAGCTACAGTGAACATCATTGAAATTAAAGAGATTTAGTTGTGGGTTTTGAGGCAAAACATATTTCATTATGATATCATAATTTGAGCAAAAAAAAAGAAAAAAATTACACCAAGAGGGAAGTCTAGGGTTTTCAATTTTAAGGTGTCAAAGAAGTTATTTATACATTAAATGCTTTGCATTTAGCCATTCAAATAGAGGCATATTTTTGATCATCCGTATGTGCACTCTGATACAGTCTTTCTCTAGACTTGTTTTCATCTTTCTTGGGAAGATAGTACTGGTCTAAAACAGAAACATGTGATAAATTTTAAGTATCCTGCTTGCATGAATTCACAGGGAGCTCTGAAAATCATGTGGAAGATACAGCCCTTTTTTGGGATATAGAGATACAGGGAAGGTGCATTCAGCTCTGTGAATGTCTTCTTTTATATGGAATATTACGACCCATGTGAAATCCTAGATCTTTGGATGTCGATGGAAGAACTTTTTAATGAAAGTAGGGCTGGATTGTTGCTGTTCTCAGCCTGTACTGACTTAGGCCTGACTTGCCCCCCAGCAGGAAGTCTGACTCTGTTTGAATACTGGTTTTGAGGAGAGAGAGATACCAGGGCATAGTAACAGCCAGCTGCTAATGGAGGGCAGGCCAGCCAAGGTGACCCCAGCACAAAGCACCATCCTCTCACTACTGATCATGGGGTCAGAGCCAGTGGAGACCCCCAAGGAGGGCCCATGGGGCTGGTAGTGCCCTCAGGACCCTGGCAAGCAGAATGAAATCAATTTATAGATACAAAAAGTCAGGAAAAACAACTTAAGTCATGCATCCTGATGGCCTCTCACACACTACTATGCAGGATTGTGCCTCTCTAAAGATATTTCAAATCCCATGTGGTTTGTCTTTTGCATATGAAATAGTGTCTAACCATGGCTCTTTCTTCCTTTTCTTCACCTCAGAAAAAATTTCTTTCTGGTAACTCAGAGGAGATACTAATCTATTATGAAGTTCCCTCCTGTGTGGTTTATATAGATACGCAGTTCTGCCCCTTTTCCTCTTTCCTCTCACGTTTTGCCTGGTATGAAATTATTTCTTGGCCTTTCAATTCTACATAATTTTTCATATATTTCTTAAATTATGAAGTTTAAAATTGCCCACAGAAGTCATCTGTCTAAACTGCAGTAGCACAATTGTGGCTAAGTATAATGAATCTCCTCTTGCTCAGGATGATCTTGAAATTTTTGTATTATCTAGGATTTGCAAAAATCAAGCCAGAAATCTCAAGAGACTTCTTTCCAATGTGCTTTACAGTGGTTCTTCTATTTCCCGGTGGAAGTGCTATAAAGACAACTTTTTCTATTCTGGCTGTAGTAATTTCATTACTTTCTTTTCTTTTCCCAGAATTATGTATTGCTCACATGTGTTACCTTGGCTTCATTGGAGCTACAAAATAAGTCTCCATCTTTGAAGCAAACCCTGACTTTCACATAGATTTATTTATTAAGACCAGAGTTTATTCCTATATTTACATTTATGCACTAGAAGTGTTGAGTCTGAAACAGATGTCAGTGCTAGAGAGATGAGAGTGTAGTATTGAACCTATGTCTCTCTATAAAAATGGTTCTACTTGTAACTGGAAATATGCTCTATTGTGCTAAAGGAAGGTGCATGAGCAGAAAGTTAAATACAGAGCTCATCCTTAAAGCCTGTAGAGAAAAATATGCAGTGGAAATTAATGTTATGCTGCATATAAAATATAGTCTGCCCATATTACAGTATATGGCAAAACCTGAAAATTGAAATCCCTTGAGGATTTGACATTTCTTTCTACTTTACCAGATTTCATAAGTTCTCAGTAAATGTAAGTGAGGTTACCAGGAAGTTTAGAGAGCAGTCTGTTGTGAGACCTACTACTGAAGTATGGATGTTACCAACTCAAAAATGTTTTGCACAGGGATTTGCTTATGACTCTTTTTGAAGTATTGCTTCCTTTTCCTTTGGAAAAAAAAAAGGCATATCTAGGTGATATGCTTAAAAATATAGCTTAAAAATACTTACAATAATTTGATTTTTAAAGCTACAAATTTCAGATATTTCTGATGAATTTGAAACTTTTTTTTTTCAGTTAGTTCTGACTTACAAAGCTGTATAAATTTCCTAGGCCAAAGTAAATTATAGTAAATTCTTATTTGTATTTTCAGTCTATTAAGATGAAGTGTCTGGAGGGCGTATTCTTCTTGAATCACAGAATCACAGAGTATGCTGAGTTGGAAGGTACTCAGAAGGATTATCGAGTCCAATCCTTAGCCCTGTAAAGTCACACACCTACAGCCTGAGAATGTAATCCAAATGCTTCTTGAACTCTGTCAGGCTTAGTGCTGTGACCATTTCCATGGGGAGTCTGTTCCAGTACTGAAACACCCTCTGGGTGAAGAACCTTTTTCTAATGTCTGACCTAAACCTCCCCTGACAAAACTTCGGGCCATTCCCTCAGGTTCTGTCTTTGGTCATTGCCTGCCCCTAATCTTCCCTCAGAAGGAAGTTGTAACTGCAGTGAAGTCTCCGTTCAGTCTCCTCTTCTCCAGGCTGAACAAACAAAGTGACCTCAGCAGCTCCTCATATGGCTTCCCCTCAAGGCTCTTCATCATCCTTGTTGCCCTCTTTCGGACACTCTCTAATAGCTTAATATCTTTCTTATATTGTGGCATCCAAAACTGCACACAGTATTCAAGATGAGGCTGTACCAATGCAGAGCAGAGTGGGANTCCAAAACTGCACACAGTATTCAAGATGAGGCTGTACCAATGCAGAGCAGAGTGGGACAATCACCTGCCTTGACTGGTGATGCTTTGTCTAATGCCCCTCAGGCCATGATTGGCCCTCCTGGCTGTCAGGGCACTGCTGACTCATACTGAACTAGCCATAAACCAGGACCCCTCAGCACTGCTTTCCAGCATCTCATTCCCCAGTCTCTACGTACATCCAGGGTTGCACCATCCCAGGTGCACAATCTAGCTCTTCCCCTTGTTAAACTTCCTTTGGCAGCTGATTGTCAAGTCCTCTTATTTGCTGAGATCTCTCTGCAAGGTTTCCCTGCCTTTGGGGGAGTCAGCAGCTCCTCCCAATTTTGTGTCATCTGCAAGCTTCTGTAAAATTCTGAGTAAAAAAACCCACAAAATTTTAAAATTCTTTTACTAGCTTTATCAAGATTTTAATATAGCCTTTTTAAAGGCCTATGTAGCATCAAGACTATTAATTGTGTCATTTTTGTTAAGTCTGAAAGGATGTTTTAAGAATACATAACAAAAATGAACTGAACTCTTTAGCTTTTTTTTTTAGAGGCAACACATATTAATAAAATGCATAAAACTTAAGAGAAAGCATCTGCCAAATATTTTGTATCAATTACAGGTCTTTAAGTTTTACATCTCTTAGTATGAACTGTAATGATGGTATTTTATTTAATAATGTATCTGATAAGAAAATGTGCAGACATATATGGATGTTAAATTATCCGCTGAAAAGATCCTATATTGTTCTCTAACGTGATAATAATTGTGAGAATAATACAAATCTGTGAAAAAGAAGACCATAAAATGGGAGTTACTATCTTTTTATATCTGTAGTAACTTTATAAAAATTTTGAATGGAAATTAATGTGATTCTTATTCTTTGTGTGTGATAGAATAAAAAAGCCATATATAACAATTGATTTAAAAGGTAGAAGACTTTTAGTCACAAAAAATATTCACTACACAACTGTAACAAAAAATTTCAAGTATTCCTCTATTTAAAGACTGAGGAAAGACCTTTATTGCTTCACTGTACCTGTAGTTTTTGCTCTATTTGTCCATAGATTAAAAAATCAGTAGCTGAATCATAAAAGAATTTTCTTTTTGCATTTCTAGCTTATTGTATTTTTTTAACTCAGGAAAAAGTATTTCCTTTTCAAAACAGCTGAAAAAATTTCATTTCCTTTGTATTTAATACCATTTTCAATCTGACCATGCAAAGGCCGTTGGGGGCACTGATATCTGATGTAGAGGGTTAGTGCTCAGTACTTGCTGCCATATAGCTTTAGCCTTGGGCAGACCTTGGAGTTGGATGTTAGTTGGCTTAAAACTGAATTCTAAGGCATAAAAAAGAAAAGTTATTCTCTTAGAACTTTGGTACTTCATCCTAATATCTTCAAGAAACTGAATTCTCTTAGAGTTTGAGGACAGAGTTTTACCTGTAAGACCGGCAGCATTTTCTCACCAGTGGAACCCATGAGAAACAGATGATCTTGCTCTGGTGACTGATCTTAGTTCTGTAACTCAGCAGGAATCTGTCATAGCACAATTCTCTTAACAGTTGCTTTTGCACTTTATACATGTAAATTTCTCCAAATAAACAAGATGGAATGCAGTTGAAACCACAAAGTATTCATAGCCAAAACTATCTTTCTTCTACACTATTGCAGTTGGGAAAAATGCATTTAAATTACTGCTCATTCTGCTTGAACTGACTTTCTGACTGTGGAAAGGCCCAACTTGATTCTTGCTTCTTATCTTCACGGCTTTCTAACCACATGCCCATTAGCAAGGGTAAGACCCAATGGTCCATATATGAACTGCCTGTATTTCTTACTACTACTTTGCTAAACTCTATTTGTATTATTTTATAACATTTCTTAATGTTCTTAATAGTATTTTAAGGATTTCTCAATACTATTCTCTCATAATTTCTTAATAATAATTATTCAGTAATTTATTTTATATCACTTCTTTATCTTTCAAATTATTTATCAGGACTAATTTTTCTCAGAAAGACACCCTTTAAAAAAACAGTTCAAGATATGGATGCAGTAGACAAATCTTTCATGATACCTATGTGCTGCGCCCCTTCTCCACGTGATCAGTTTCTGTATCTATGGTGTGGTCTACTACTGTTTATTTCTGGTTACATTCAATAAGTTGTTTCTTTGTTGTTGTTTTTTTTTTAATTTTTCCATCTGAAAATTATTCGTATGTCCCAATCAGTTTAAAAGTATATTTGTACACACACACATACATGACATCATTATGGAAATGCTTTATATATATTCTGACTAAAAGATGTTTTAGTTCCTAAAGCAATAGGAACATTTTCTTGTCAAATAAATAACTTACTAAATGATGAAGAAAGAAATAAATCTGTTTTATTCACTTTATCTGCAGAATTTGTCTAACTTTTTGCATTATAAAATGCAAGTTTTCCAAATTAGAATAATTTTCTTCACAATTTGCTAGATCCCTAGGTTAATACAGTACTTGTTACAACTAGAAGCATCAAATCATTGTAGGATAAAGTTTACTCTGTAGACTTTCTAATCTTTTACTTTCTCTAATGGGTACAGAACTCTTTTCTCCTCATTACCTGGATTATTATTGTAAGAAATTTTAAATCTGATCATCCTAAATAAATTGAAAGATTTTATTTCTGATTTTCAGTGAATTAAACAGAAGAGGTATGTTGTAGGTTGTAGCTAAAGCCGTTTTTCCCCCCCTTCCCCCCCACCCCAGTGGGTGGGGGGGGGGCCGCCAGGGGGGGACGGGGCCAGTCCCTGGCATGGCTGCATCCCCTGCCCCTACCTGTGGCTTGCCTGCAGGAGTGCGGTGCCTCCCCTGGCTGTTTTGCAGGTGTGGCTACGCGGCCCGGGGGCTGTGGTGGCGCTCCCCGCACTTCCCTTGGACAGTGGCAACTTGCTGAAGTTGTCAGTGCTGCCGAGCTGGCTGCGCCCCGCCGGCCGGCGGGGAGGGCACGCTGCCCGTCCCGGCCGTGTGTAGTGGAGTTGGGCTGGTGGTGGGCCCCCTCCCCGCCACAGCGGCATGCGGCCAGGGTTTGCGCAGCTCAGGGGTGGTGCTGGGACCCCCCAGGGTGCCAGGCGGGGCCGCGGGGGGCCCATGGCCGGTGGTGGCCGGTACCGAGGGCGCCCCCATGGCCAGATCCACCTGCCTGGGGCTGCCGCCGCTTCCAGCCCTGCTCAGCGCTCCATGGGTGCGCACGAGGCCTCACTGGGGGTGAGTCCCGGGTGCTGACCGTCCAATCAGAGAGGGCAGGTCCCCTGGGAGCCATCTGCACATGCGCAAAGACAGGTCCCCTATAAAAAGGCGAGCGGGGCCGCCATCTTTCCCTTTTTCCGCTGGAGCCGGTCAGGCTCGCATCTCTACACGCCTCTGCGCCGAGTCTGCCCTCATGCGCGGGCTGATTGGCGACTTCAGCAGCAGTGACACAGATTGAGGACCACATCTTTCCATCAGCAGTGATATTCCTTCTTGGGAAAGGGGGTGGGCGGCCATGGTTTTTCTAATTGTCCCCGTGCCTTTTCAGGAGCCTGGTAGAAACCTAGCGCTACCCTAGAGTTCTCCTAATTGGCCACGGGAGTTGGAAGAGCTGTGGTCGCGGCTTCCTAATTATCCCAGTGCCTCTTCAGGAGCCCCGACAGAAAACCCAGTGCTACCCTAGAGCTTTTTCCCACCCAGCTGCGGGGTCTGGAAGAACTTCATTTGTCTGTCTTTGCACTTTATTGTCGGTTTTTCTGTGTGTGTAAAATAAACCTTGTTATTTGTTTGTTTTCTTTTTTTGGGTGCGTGTGGCTTCTATCGGATCTCTCTTGTCAGTACCTCGCTTCCTAGTGGTAAAACCGTGACAGATAATGCAGAAGGGTTTGCCATTTCTGCACTGATTTCTGCTCTTTAAGTCCAGTTTTGCAAAGTAATGATTACCCCATTTGTCATTGTCCTGTGATCTTAGCCTTCTTCTGCATCTATGTCTTTGGAAAACTTTGTTATTCTTGGCCTAAAGATATGGAAAATAAGATAGTGAGGTGAATGAGATCTCTGGTGAGCAGTACATGTTCTTTGTGTTATCAGATTAAATAATAATTTTCAAAGTATAATCTCTGAGCCTACTCAGACATTTCATTACACTACTCACAGTGTGACTGGGTTTTCTTTCCACTCTGTCATCTTGATACTGCTTTTGTGTTTCTGAGACCTTTTCTTTTTCCTTTCAGAGAAGCAAAAACTGACTCTCAAGAACCTTTCTTTCCCTTTTCTCCTTTACCTAGTTTTGTCCCTTTAACGACTTTCATCCCTCTGATTTCTCCTCTACTGGACCATGTAGAAAGATTCTCAGAGACGTTTAGGAAGGCTCTGCCTTCTTTACAAAGGCAGTTTTACATGATGATATAACAACAGCAGTTAGAGGAATGACTTGTAGGTCATTTTCCCAGACCTTCAAGTCAAAAAATAGTAATTTCTGAAAATTCATTGATTTTAAAATATTTTATCATATGTATTTAAGGCCTGTTGAAAGTCAGAGTCTGGCATCTCTGGAGAGAGAAATAATAATTACAGAAAGCATAATAAATGTTTCAAAGACTGCTAACTAAACTCACCAATAGAACAACAGAAAAATTATTTAATGAACTATGATTTTGGAGAGTCTACTACTTACAGTCTCAGCTAGTGAAGTCAGCTGTAGGGGGAGACTTTTGTTCATGCCTGGCAAACATAAAAATTTAGATATGAATGACTACTTTTCAGACAATACAAAACATACGGGTGTGTACTTAATTTCAATATATATAAATATTGTATTCATAACTTTTTTCTGGGATAAAAAA
>VYZS01010737.1:12389-23258 GCA_013400695.1 Neodrepanis coruscans | reverse complement strand
GGGGGAAGGGGGGGATGTGTGTGTATAATTTTTAAGCTTCAGGAGTTTACCAGCGTTGAGTTGTCCCTATTTTGTTCCCGAGTGCAAGAGGTGGAGCAGTAGCTCTTAAGCAAGGAGGCTTCTACAGAGGTCTCCTGAGCTGTGCATTTGCAACATCATTGCACTCTCACTTAGTCACCAATAATTTCATTAAACTCCTAACAACCATAACATCATCAACATATTGGCAAATTTTCTTCAGCCAAATGTTACTTAAAAGTTATATGAGGGGATACAGGCAGGCAGAGCATGATTCCCTTAGAAACTGATAGAAAAGACAAGTCTAGTAATAGCATTCCCATGGGAAAACAACTTCCTTGTACCCTTCCCTCTCTGTTTGTACCAACAAATTCATCACTAGAGGGAGTTTTTAAACTGTCGTTTGTAAAAGAGGATTGAACTGGTATGTAGTAGGACCCAGTCATTCAAATGAGGGTGGAGACTGACAGAAAAATAAGAATCTCAAATGCATAGGTATAAGTTAAGAAAAAAGATCAGCTGTACCAACAAAAGATTTTCTAGACAATATATTTTAGAGTCTCTTTGTGTCCAAATTCTGCTGAGATGACAAAAAATGAAATATCTTCATCTACAGCTGGGAGTATATCTCCAGTATGTTTATTAGAGGCTAGTGTCATGACTAAAGGAAAAAATATTCTTGAAATTATTTAATGCAAACTTAGACAGACACATGCTTTGTAAAAAGTCAAATTTGGAAATATGCACAAGTTTTGAAAATAGTGATGTATTTGTATCTGAGGACCTCTTTGAGGTCCACTCAGAGCTCATTCTTGCAGGCAGCTTTATTGATAATAGATGTCATATGGCTGCATCATTATTGTGTGAGTTTAAAACATGATACAGATGCAGAGAAATTAAAACTTTTGAAATAATAATGATTTTAATTTCTTAATACTGACAAACTTAGTATCTGCCACTGTTTGGACTGGGAATACTGCCAGTGGAGATTAGTTTCATGGGAAAGGTTTTGTTTAATAATCAGCATTCATATTTGTTTGTTTGCTTTATGCAGGAGACCAGTTCTGTGTGTGTATGGTTTCATCTTCCTCTACTGTGTTGGAAAAAATGGTATAAAATATGCATAGAAACATAAATTATTTCTATTTTGCTGTGAAAACATAATTGAAATATCATTGGCTATAATTCTGCCTTTAGGAAGTGGAATTTTGTTAAGATAATGGATTTTTTTTTCCCTTTACATCAAAGTACTGGATTTTGGTCCAATTTAATTTTGGGAAACAAAGGTAACTGTTGAAGTAACACTGTATTGTTGTTTGCTGTTGTTACCCAAAGGCTGGGCTGGAAGACAGCTCTGACAAATCTGGAAGCCCAAGTTTTCTGTGTTTGGTGTTAACCAGGTGCATCACAGCTGTGTAATAGATGCTTATAAATACCTACAGAAATGTAAAATAATGAACTAGACAACAGCCACCTAGGCTAATAACAGAAGGATTGATGTTAGGTAGATAGAAAAGGAATGGTAATTAAAAACAACCAAGACTTAGCAAGCACATACATATAAAAAAAATAGTCCCTTTTGGAAGGGACAGCAGCCTGTTGTGTGTTCAGCCCCTGCCTTACACTGCCTGGGCAGGTTCTGAGAGCTAATTATCCCAGAAGTGTGCTAGATCTGGACCCATTCAAGTCTATATGGAAGCTGTCCTACATTAACCTAGTTGCAAAATTGAGACCAAACATTATCCTTGGAATCTGGCAGCTGCTGGGAGAGAGAATGTCCTCATCAGAAGTGTCACTTGACTTAGAAACTGTGGATGTGAGAGCAGGGGAGGAGGGAACTTGTATTTTGCAAGTATTACACCTGAATTTTGTCAATTTTGGAAAGCTGCTCTTGAATAGTGATTAATGAACTATTGTTAGTGTTTCAATCTCTAAAATAATTTTGTGTCTTAAGCAGTTTAGGCCAGTGGCATTTATCTAGTAGAATCAGACACTGTATATTTTAAGTGTTGCATAAAATATGGTTATGTGGTGCATATTGTGCAAGATATGACTTAAGGCAGGAGGCTGAGTAATTCTTTGGTGTCGTGAGATCTTTTTGCCCACTTTTCTGAAGGAAAATGACTTCCCAGGATTACAGCTAAAATGTTCTTACATGGGCTGAGAACTACAAACCCCATTCTATCACTTTTTTACACTAATATGAGGCTTTTGGGTTTTGTTGTTGCAGCTGAGAAATCTCTTAAAAGTTACAAAACATTAGTGTTTTACTGAAAAATGCAAGGTTTTGCACCCAGTGGATCAGACTTTTGGGATATGTTAGATTAAGTTACCTTTTAATATAGATCAGTTAGGAATATCCTTTGGAATTTAATTTTTTTCTGTTTTGGTTTGTTGTTCCAAAATTGTCATTATCAAACCTGAAGAAAAAAGCAGAGGCTTGTTTGCAGTATTTTTTCTCAGTGTTTGGAAGATGGTCTAATTTTTGTTCTGCAAATGCACTCCTGAATGAATTCTGAGTATATTCTATCACAGCTGTTTTACATATACAAATGAGTTTACATTTTTGTGTTTTACAGTGCTGTTATTTCTTATAGACAGTTGTGTTCACAGAAAGAGCTAAAACCAAACCTTGAACCTCAGCAAGCTTCCTGTGAATCAGGAATTTTCACTGCTGTGTCATGAGATTAAACAATACATCACATTGTTCAATCACAATACATCAAAACAGGTACTGTTTTCATGTCTGAATGTGCTCCTGTTTAAGGTACTGTTACCTGATAGACTGCAGTGAATGTAAATTACCCATTCCTGTTTCAGTTCCCATGCAAATTCGGTAGCTTTGTGATGGGATCCTCTATGGGTTGGAGCTTTGAAATAGATTTCCCTGGACTCCAGCTTAGAGTAAGCTCCCTAAAGAACAGCAAGACTTCTCAACTGTCAAAAAAAACCAACGGAGCAATGCAAAAAGGAGACAAATGAAGTTGAGGCAAAACAAATAAAATCATCATAGATCTCATGCATTCCTGTGGTGTGGGTGTCAGCTTTGTGTCAGCATGGGTCAGGGTTCAGTTTGGTTTTTAGGCTTGGTTTCAGTGCTCCCTGGGTTTCACACCCTCTATCCTGCAGGATGTGTCTCTGCCACTTGTGCTGTGGTGGTGCTTCCCTGCTCCTCTTCCAGACTCTTATCTGTACAGCAACCTGAAGGGTAGAATTTGAAATGTAGGTAATTGTAAAAGACCTTTGTTCTTAGGTTTTTTTCAGGTCAGTTTTAGTGTATTTTGTATATGACAGTCCACACTGTTTTTTATATCTTTTAACTTGAACTGAGGAACTGAGTCTTCCAGTGTCCAATTTTCATCTTTCCCTTAAATTGAGTTTACTATAATAGAGCAGAGGTGACTGTTAAAAGGTTCTCTTTTCTGTCGCTTTGAAATTTGAAGAAGTACAACATATCAATGGTCTTAATTACTTAAATGGTCGTAATTACTTTATTATCTCTTAGAGGGTGTGAAACTTGTATGCCTTTTGATCTTAAACTACAAAAACAACTATCTGAAAGTACAAAAAACACTATCTGAAAGGTCCTCATCATTTAAAATTCCCTCTGTTCTCCTTATAGCCATTCCTCATTTGCTCCTAATAATTGCTATAAAAATATCTTTTCCTTGTCTCTTTAGTTCAAGGAATGCAAAACAAATAGCTTTCCATGACTGGTAGCTAAGAACGTTACCTAATTGTTAAACAAGGTTTAACTTTTAAAATATTCCATCTAACTTGATATTACAAACCTCCACTGAAAACAGGACTATGAAAGTTTGCAGTCATTGACAGGTCAGGGAGTGAAACCAGCTTTTCAAAACTGTTAATACAGATGTTTGTGTTGTGACAGTTGTTCCATTGCGCTTTTTTTCCCTGTCTGCTCCCACCTGCTTTCTTTTCCTGAGCAGATGCATGAAAAACCTTGATAGAGACTACACTTCTATGCTTTGCTGGCAGTGATGGAAAGTCTTGATGATTAAGTTTTTACAGATCTTGTTCATTATCATTCCTTCAAGGAATTGAGGCCTTCTAACTTGTCTGTTGGCCCAAGCTGAAAAAGCAGGTGCAGAAAGTGGGCCAGTGCTCACTGTGGAAGTATCAATAAGCCTCAGGCAGTCCTGCTGCTGGACATCTTGTTTTTCAGGTGATATAATGGAAGTCTGACAACTCTTCCTTTCTAGAGCTTTAGCCTAACTTCATTATCAAATCCTGTTTTTGGTAACCTCTCCTAATACTAATCACAGCATGTAAACCTGCCAGTGTTGAGGTCCAAGCCAGAGGTGGGTCAAGTGACAAAGCATTGTTGTTGTCAGTAACAAGGCTGCCTTTGGGACTTTTGACTGACGAGTTTGGTTTTAGGTAGACTGAGATTCTGCTGTAATTTGGCCATATAGTTGTTGATGTGCTCACTCAAGATCAGCATACACAGACAGTACAGTGCACTTAACAGCCATTCTAGTCTTCTGCTATTTAAATATCAGTGTAGGTAGGAGTCTTTCCAATTTCATGTGAAAAATAGGGCTTTTGCAAGGCAGCAGACAACAGCCCTTGGTATGAACTTCTGGGGGTGCTGAAAACCAGTTTCAAGTTTTATATGCCTTTTTTTAGATTAGAATTTGGTTACTGATCATGAGGTTTCATTAAAGTGATAGTTGTACATCTCTCAAAGTTGAACCACAGTATATTGTTGTAAGACTTACCTAGGGAACAGACAACTTAATAAAGCTCACTGGCACTGGATTATCCCTGTGCAGTAAAAGTCCTTTGGTGCTCATCTCACAGGTCAGCCCAAACTGAAGTTAGCAGCATTTCAGGTAAGTTGTGTTCCACACAGAAGATACAGAGAAAGACAAGGAAGCAGCAAGTGTTCTGCTGCTTTCAGAACACTGATGGCTGTTCCATGTGAGAACAGCGCCTCTAGAACACTGGTCAGCTAAAGCAGGGATGCCTGCAGGTGTGCTGGCCTTCATTTTCTGGAAACAAATCTGCTTGTAATGTTACAAGGATGTTTCATTTTGACAAGATAAGGATTAAGCTATTTAGGATCCAGTTTTAACTTTGTACTTGGAAAAGAAGCTTAATTTGTGACTGATTTCTTTGTATTAGGCACTCCACTGCTAGTAAAATTAATACAAAAAAGGAGAAAAAGCAAAAGCAGCATCTTCTTTTCAGTAACTGGAAAATAGTCATTGTCTGCTTGGAGACTAAACCAGCATCTCCTCTACCACTGCAGAAGTGATGTGTGTGATGTGCTGACTGAGGGACAGGGACCAGCACCTGCTGTGTTGCTGCATATCCCTGCTACCAGGAACTTCTTGGAGGCAGTGCATGACCCCTATTGTAATGTGGTAACTCATAAATAACCCTGGCATTTCCAAACTACAGATGACTTAGATATAAGGCAGATGTTGATTGCAAACACACTGAGTAATACGTATGTACAATTTATTTAAAATACTTTTTAACATACATATAAAAACCCCTCACTATTTATACAGTCTAAATTCTAGCAACATATACAAATACTGAGCAACTACAATACATGCTGAGGTAAGAACATACATTCTGGGAGAATACTCAAGCCAAACAAGACTGAAATACATTTTATATCCATATGTTTTCACATGTAAGAGAGACCCTTGAAATGCACCTTTGCTTTATTGTACACAGGTGAATCCTAGTCTTAAGTGTGTCATGCAACTTAGATTTGGAAATGAATGTGTAACACTTTGCAGCATACATTTTAAACCCAACTGTTACATATTCGAACTCATCTTCTTAGCCTTAGCAGGCATTTTCAAAGTCTGAAGCAGGGAGCAAAGTTTGGGACAAAATTCTTTGAGAACAGGGGTTTAAAGTCTTAAAAACATCAATTCCTATAGCAGATAATGCTGTTCAGATAATGAAGCTGCATTATGGTTGCTTAAAAAAATAACCCACTGTAGAGAAACAGTTTAATTCTTACATCACCTTATCCTACAGCTTTCCACAATTCTACCATACCCTGGCCTGCAGTGTGTTATTTTTAATGACTTGAGCACATCCATTTATTTTTATGATGAATTTTTCTAAGCCTAAACTGGTACAGGTTGAGAATGGAGAGGATTCTTAACTTGGCTGGAGTATGTATGTATTGTCACATCTTGGTGGAAACTAGTAACTTCCCACCCCTTTCAAATAAAATCAGCTCAGATAATTTCAGTCATAGTTGCTGCTGATAGGTAAGAACACTTACCTGCTTAAGCAAAACTACAAAGACTGCAGACTAGCTTTTTCAGGCAGAAGAAGTTGCAAAACATCAAAATTACAATTATAGGCAGGAATCTGTTCTTCACAAATGGATCTTACATACCATCCTTACTTACATTCACATTTAGGCTTAGANTTGCCCAAAGAAGTTGTAGATGCCCCATCCTAGAAATATTCAATTGCCAAGTTGGATGGGGCTTTTGAGCAAACTGGTCTAGGACAGCAANAAAAAAAAAAAATTAAAAAACACAGTAATTCTAAATGAATGCAAATGAGTGATCAGAAATTGCAGAATTGGGCTTTAAGGTAGCACAGAGGTATGTTCAACACCTTTGTTGGTGATACAGACAGTGGGACCCAGCAAGTTCACTGTCAACACCAAGCTGTGTGGTGCAGTCGACATGCTGGAGGGAAGGGATGCCACCCAGAGGGACCTTGGCAGGCTGGAGAGGTGGAACCTCATGAAGTTCAACAAAGCAATGTCCTCCACCTGGATTGGGGCAATCCCAGGCACACCTACAGGTTGGATGGAGAAGTGATTGAGAGCAGCCCTGAGAAGGACTTGGGGTGATGGGTGATGAGAAACTCAATACGAGCTGGCAATGTGTGCTCACAGCCCAGAAAGCCAAACACATCCTGGGCTGCATCAAAAGCAGAGTGGCCAGCAGGGCGAGGGAGAGGATTCTGCACCTCTACTCTGCTCTGGTGAGACTCCTCCTAGAATGCTGTGTCCAGCTCTGGTGCCCCCAACATAAGAAGGACATGGAACTGTTGGAGCAAGTCCAGAGGAGTCCACAAAGTTTATCAGGGGACTGGAGCACCTCCCCTATGAAAAAAATAGGAAGTTGAGGCTGTTCAGCCTGGAGAAGAGAAGGTTGTATGGAGACCCCATAGTAACCTTTCAGTATCTAAAGGGGGCCTACAAGGAACTAAGAAAGGGACTCTTCTGCAGGAACTGTAGTGATAAGAAAGAGAGTAATGGTACAAACTGAAAGAGGGGAACTCTAGGTTAGATGTACAGAAAAAATTCTTTACTGTAAAGTGACAGAGGAAGCACCATCAGAGTAAAGAATTTCTTCCTAATATCTAATCTAAACCTACCTTCTGCCAGTTTAAAACCATTCCCCCTTGTTCTGTCACTACATGCCAATGTTAAAAGTCTTTCCCCATCTTTCTTNAAAGCAATGTCCTCCACCTGGATTGGGGCAATCCCAGGCACACCTACAGGTTGGATGGAGAAGTGATTGAGAGCAGCCCTGAGAAGGACTTGGGGTGATGAGAAACTCAACACGAGCTGGCAATGTGTGCTCACAGCCCAGAAAGCCAAACACATCCTGGGCTGCATCAAAAGCAGAGTGGCCAGCAGGGCGAGGGAGAGGATTCTGCACCTCTACTCTGCTCTGGTGAGACTCCTCCTAGAATGCTGTGTCCAGCTCTGGTGCCCCCAACATAAGAAGGACATGGAACTGTTGGAGCAAGTCCAGAGGAGTCCACAAAGTTTATCAGGGGACTGGAGCACCTCCCCTATGAAAAAAATAGGAAGTTGAGGCTGTTCAGCCTGGAGAAGAGAAGGTTGTATGGAGACCCCATAGCAACCTTTCAGTATCTAAAGGGGGCCTACAAGGAAGCAAGAAAGGGACTCTTCTGCAGGAACTGTAGTGATAGGAAAGAGAGTAATGGTACAAACTGAAAGAGGGGAACTCTAGGTTAGATGTACAGAAAAAATTCTTTACTGTAAAGTGACGGAGGAAGCACCATACAGGTTGCCCAAAGAAGTTGTAGATGCCCCATCCTAGAAATATTCAATTGCCAAGTTGGATGGGGCTTTTGAGCAAACTGGTCTAGGACAGCAAGGGGTTGGATCTAGATGATCTTTAAGGTCCCCTTCCAATGCAGGCTGTTCTGTGATTCTATGTAATAACATATTTTAGATGTTGAACAGGCCACAAGTAATCTTTGATTACAAGGTTTATATACAGCACCTCTGCAAATAAATTTCAAGTGGCAAGTGAGGATATCATACTGGTATTAAGGCATGGTGGCAGCCCTCTTATTTAAGCCCTCCTTATTTAAGGACCTGGGCAGTAAACAAGGCTTTGAATTACATCATGAAGAGTAACCACTGAAGTCCATAAAGCTCGGCTATGGTGTAGGTAGGGGGGTCTCACATGTATGAATTAATTCAGCATCCTCCCAACAGTGCTGTTGGAATAAAAATAAATCATTCTTTTTTACTGTGTTTTCTTTTTTTCCCTACTACCTAGGTAAGAAAGCTGTGCTTTTTTTTTCTAACAAGATAAAAAATGGCAAATATGGCATCAAAACTGCTTTCATTTTGTGATTATCTAGCTAAAACTAGTCTACATTACCCCAATAGAAGACTGACTGCAATGTTTTCATAGTAGAGAACATTGGAACATTCAATGGATACAAATTCCATTAAACACTTCTGAAATGGACACTCATTGGAGCAAGTATTCTTTGGAACAATACTGGGTCTTTTGCAAAAGTTTTGGAATCTTTCATAGTTTTGATAAGAACAATCATAAGAAAAGCCCTAAGGCTAAAGTATGTCAGTTGTGCTAAAACGTACCATATGTGCTAAATGCATGTATAACACAAATTGTGCACCATTAGAATAGTTCTGTGCTTCCTTAAGCACTCACAAAAGTATATACAGATCTTTTCTTTGTATAAGCTCACACCTGAACACACAACAATAGACACTCTGGGGGAGGGGAGGGCAGGACCCTTCTGAATTCTGTCAGCTCCAAACCCTGGGCTTCTTGCATGCTGATCATCAGGGAAGTCTGACCTCAAGGCAACCTTCACTTGGTAGGGAAAAATGACAAAGCACTTGCTTGTGTGCATTTGTGCCTCCAGGATCCCTAGGCAGGACCCAAAATGTGTGGCTTTAAGGAGATGAGGCAGAAAGAGACTGTACAGACAGCAGCGTCTAGTTTGGGAAGGCTAACCAAAAAGGGAGGAACCTTCTGAGGAACACACAGCTGATGATTCCTAATCCTGTGAACAAAAGCTGAAATAACATAATTCAGAAACAAAAATACTTTACGCCATGAAGTTGATGGGATTTTTATCATCAATCCTTATACTAGTTTCTAAAGTCCAAAGTTGTGCAGAAATTTGATAAGAAAAAGGAATTTTAGAAGCTGTCATGCTTATATATAGATTCTAGAAAGTTAGGAGCATTGGGTTTTGGGGTGGGTTTTTTCCCCCAAAAAACAGTACCTGTGAGACACTGGATTTTTGTACTATTTAAACCTACAACTGTAGTGTGTGGGGGCAATGGATAGGTTGCATCTCACAGAGGTGAGGTGATGGCCTGTCCCACATGCCAGCCCCTGCAAGACTCCTGGGGCAAACCTGGAACAGCTGTCAGTCAAAGGCAGCCCAGAGCCACAGAATGGCCAGTGGGCCACAAGTGCTGCCTGGGAGGGGTGGCCACAGAGGGCCAAAACAATAAAAGTAGCAACATGTGTTGTCTGTGTTGCTCAAGACCTCATGGAAGCTGGACTTACACAGGACTCTCTGGTGGTAGATATTTTTCTCTCATTCTTCACTCTTTCTTTACTCCTCCTTCTTCTTCTCTTAATCTCCTTTCTTAATATTTTGGGTAATGTGGGACCAAACAGGTTGGATTTTGCTAAGATGTGTAGCTTAGCATGTACTAAAGTCAATGCCTTGTGTAATGCTTTATTTGGTTATATGTTACCCTTTTAAACTTTTGCTAAGATCCCTTATTTTCTAATGCTATCAGTAAAGTACCTCCTGAGAAAACATGTGCAGCGTCTTCTCTTTGCATTACCTCAAGGCATTAAAGAACCAAGGCCCTTCTAAAGATTTGGTGGGAGAATTTTTGTATATTTTTAAAGCCTTGTATATTTTTAAAGTAGAGCCTTGTATATTTTTAAAGTAGAACTCCTGGATGAGCTTGTTGCTCTGGTCCTGGGGTCTTACAGTACCATTAGGAAGAAAGGACTGGCTTTCACACTTTGACCTGTTTCTCCCCATTTATCATTCACATCTATGAATTACTGAAGCTAATCATGAAGAGTTCTTCTCTCATGTCTAACAGACAATTGTACAGTAGTAATAAAAAAATCCATGGTTTTGCAGGAGACAAGCTGTTAATTGTACAGCTTTAGGAAAGGCAGAATTACTGCTTTCCCAGACCTCCAATACCACATCTTTTGGTTCAACATTGTATTAAGAATAACAGTATCAAAACAATGGAATTAAAAAAGTGAAACTGTCAGCTTTATGGACTGGCTTCTAAAAAGAAGCCACCATTGTATCTTACTCGTGAGCTAACTTAGTTCATCCTTACTCCCAGTGGAATGGGCCACGCTCTGTGGTACCTGGTACACCAGTTCATCGGCGCTGCCTGGCCCCAGTTGCCCCTTTGGTATATCATACAGTGCCTGTGCTGATGATGCACTGTCTGTCCTAGATAACAGTTTACTGCAAGTTCCAACCAGTGGAGGAGCTTGATTCCCTGCAGCTTTGAAGGTGGAAATGGAAGGAACGCCAAGAGGTGTG
>VYZS01010736.1:0-10708 GCA_013400695.1 Neodrepanis coruscans | reverse complement strand
CTTTATTATAGATCTACAACAGACTTGCTGCATTTTTTCAGTGTACTGTGGAAAGCTGTTGACCTGCAGCACAACTAGATGCTCAAGCACTGGAGTGTACACTTCAGGAACCTATAATAAATAAAAACAAAACACCCATCATGCAAAGATAATTATTATTGGTATCTACGTGAAGAACTACACTAAATTATTTCAGCAAGATACTTTGGTACAAGAGTTTACCTCATGACCCTGTTCTAAGAACAGGAAGAGACTTAGCAAGTGAGTTCATCTTAGACATCGAAAAACCTCAAAGAAACAAATGAAAAACAACAACAAAAAGATCCCTCCCCCAAATACATCTAAGCAAACAGAATAAGAAAGTTTCCTGGAACATATTATTGAACATAGCTCCTGAATAAATCAGTGCTTCAGTGAAACTAGTCCTTAGCTTATTAGAAACGTACTGATTTAACTAAACAGGGAACAGCAGTATAACCTGTTCATCCTTAACCATCTGAATACAGAATGTATGCTCCAACCTTACTTCCCAGCTCCAGTAGGATCATTTGAACAGACAGCATAATATCATGGGAGGATCAAAATATAAGCCTCAGAGAACATGCCAAGTATCAGTACCAAAAGACAAAGCAGCAATAACACATAAAGGTTACGGCTAAGTCCAAATAAATAGCCTAAAAAAATCCGAAAAATGTATTCACATTTGGCTGTCATGGTTTTCATTACAATGCACTGTCACTTTATTTAGTCATTTCAGTGCATTTTTTTATTCAAATAAAATCCAATAAAGTATTCTCCTGATATCCTTCCCATACTGTAGGGGCTAAAAGTCATTGCATTTCAGATAAAGAAACACCTTTTACCATAGATAAATTCACAGCTACTATCTTGCTATACATCTGTAACTGCATAAAAAAATGGCCTGGGTACTTTAAATACTCCACCTACTGTATCTATGTGGAATATCACACTTGCAATGGACTGGAGGAAACTTGGTAGCTGATACAGATGGTCATCTATTGTTTCTGCTTCTGTGAGGTACATTTGCTTACAACGCTGAAGGAGCTCCACATACATGTTGTCCACATCCTTAGAATGTATAGCTTTACAGGGCTTACAGAGAGGAGAGAAAATAAAATACTGATAAAGCAGTTTTGTAGAGTTAAGCAAATGTATGCTGTAGCACTAAAAAACATAGCCACTTCACTGTTCTTAAAATAAGAATATTTTTAATTTTTCTAGGAACTCAATAGAGCTGAATAAAGTGGAGTAAAGAAGTAACTGCAACCCTGCAAATACTCCCACTAAATTCAGTGTTTCAATATGCATTTCAACCACAAGGTATTTTACAGTGTCAGTAATTCAACCCTTTGTCCAGAAACAGCAGTATGAGGTTATGAGGTGATTCATTTTACGATCTAAGTAAAATGGTAAATAAATAGTGTATGAATCCTAACTTTAAATACATTAAAAAAAACCCTTTATCCGAATAACTTTTCTGCACATACTGCTGCAAAAAGCCCATATCCACGAATGGCAATAGACAGTTCTTTGCTGCTCGAATCCATTCTTCTGATGATTCCATAGAACTGCTCCATGAAGAACTGCAACTTGTCCTTGTGTCGTTCTGCATCTTTAGCTACCATTAAAGAAATCTGTAAAGCAGATACAAACATTTCAGCATTTCCAGAAATATGAAAAAAGGTAAAAAAATTTACAGGAAGTCTTAAAAGATATCTAACTTGTAACACAAAGCACTTCAAATAAAATATTTATTAAACAGATTCTCAACTTTCAAGCATCAAATATTCCCATTATTTAAAAAAAATTGACATTGCTATAGACTCAGAGATGACAGAGAAGTTGCAACACCTGACTGAGGAATGAATCCAGAGCAGAATGACTGGCTTTCTTCAGCTCCTGATGCGTGTGGCCACACCATTTACACATCACTTCATAAAGGGAGACATAGTTGCTCAGAAGCAAGGTACCAAACTGAGCAGCGTGCCAGCTGAACAACTGTAAACCAGCTGCAATGTAAAAACAATTCTCATTAAAAACCAGATTTACATTGCACTTTACAAAACCAGCCCACACTATAAAAGTCCACATTAGGACTTCAGGTAAGTATATCCACCATGTCAGCAGGCTATAAAATGTATTCCTCCAGCCATTACAGTATCAGCATCCAAACATTAAGAATTTAAGCATAAAAAACCCCCTCCAAGATCCGCTTTGAAAATGTACACCATTATGGAAGGCACAGCTGTGTACTTAAGTAATTTACATTAACAGTGAAAAGGAAATGGATTTTACTGGTTATAAATAATAATAATATTTGACTGCACAGTTCAGAAATATCTGGTTTCTGTTTTCTGGACATATGCACAAGTCCCCTCCTCTGCCAAACTGTGATGCAAAAAGTAAGGAATTCAGATTACAGGTAATTTCACTACCCCAAACACAAGCATAAATGAAATGTCAAGATCCTTAATGAATTTATTGGATAGGGGAAGGGGGGTGGGGGCAGACTATCTTTAAAGGGGGGTTTACTAATTATGGTAAGTATGGGCCTAGTACCCAAACCTTACATTTCTCTGAGAGGCACAAGCCTCTCACATTTCACAGGTCAATTTTCAATCTTCTTTTGATTTTTTTTCTCCATCTTCCAGTGAAATTTCTCTTCATATTTTACTCCTTTAACCCAATCCTCTGTCTTCTCTTTTTTCCTAATTAGCTACACTCCTCTTATTTCTACTCCTACCATGATTCCTTTCTCATACCACAGTTTTGTATTACTCCAGAGGGGCAAATGGCAAGAAGTGTAATACTGCTATTCATAGTCCGATTAGGTTTTGCCTAGTTTAACCAAATACATGTTTAACTCCTTAAATTCCAACTTAAAGTATACTAGATTTACTCCCAGACTATCTTACAAGATTGAATACTATAGCTGTCTGAACACGGTGAAGTAAAGAATAAACAATTCCAAACAGAAGACATTGTTGCATATATTGTATCCACCTCAGCACAAATTGAAATAATTTATTGTCTTACCTAGAGGTACTGCGTATCGCTTCTGATCAACCTGTAATATCAGAAAAGGTTTGTCATATGTGATTTATTCTTCATCAGGGCTAATTCATTTTTGCAGAATAATTAGCATATGGCAGATTTACCTGTGTGTTGATTGCCTTCATTGCAAAGTCAAAAATCTCCTTTGCAGTCTGAGGATCTGTGAAACAATCCAAGAATGAGTATTTCACTACTGACATACAAGAGGTAGAGGGAGGACAAAAACATTTTTATCCAAAGCTTGGTATGAAAAAGTGATATTGTAAAGCCTTACACATCTCATTTTAAGAGACATTCCTGAAATACTCTTAAATTTGAAAAAGAATTACACACCTATATTAACTGATTTTTTCAATATCCATGTTTTAACAGACACGCATCTTGTAAAAGAAACACATCTCCATATCAACTGCATTCCAGCTTCAATGTGGCTGTCACAGCTGCCCAATATCTGGTCATAAAATAGCACTGCAAGCATTTATATATACAAACACACTGATGAAGTCACTTCACACAAAGACAGACTACGAGGACTATGTATTTTGATAAACCACCCACCTGTAGGGAAATTTTCACTCTGAGTTTACAGTGAGAAATGGTGCTACTTTCTGGCTGTATAGCAACTAAATGTATAACTGTCTGTAAAACTGTATCAAAATGTATAACTGTCTTTTTCACATAGAAAAAGAACATACCTTCATCTACAGATTTGGTGAAGTTGTACATGAGTGCAACCAGTCCCCTCAGACATCCTGCTACAACAGGTAGCTTGGGTGCCCTTGTAGCAGATGTCATCTGAAAAAAAAATGAAAAAAAAACCATTTCCTCAGGCTAAGATAAATTTACATCAAGGCTTACCAGCTCCTAGAAGTGTAGATAAAATAACTTAATAATATCAGCACTCAACTCTATGAACAGAAACATCTCCTACTCAAAAGTTTCATACCACTTGGAAGGAAGCATAAAAAATCATTTGAAAAGTATGAAACACATTCTACCAAGACCAATCATAGCAAAATAGAGAACACACACTAATGTCTTAGAAGTAATTGAAACTGCAGAATAGTAGAAAGTAAAGTTCAGTAGAACTATGATATTTATCTCGAGTGCAAGGAGTTTATAGCTAGTAGAGAACAAATAAACTATCAGTGCAGGGCAATATAACATTTCTTGGGGAATGACCATCACATAACATGTTTTCTCACAGTAAACTGGTTAATTTGCTGACACTGCTGGCCTTTAATTTTTACCTTGAAAGCTTCTCAGAACTAGAGAACACAAAATTTAACAGTTCTTAAGGAAGCATGTGTCCAGTTAGATCCCCACAAATTGTAATAGTATACCATTACATAGTATATATTACACTAGTATTCCAACATACTGACACCAAAGGAAAAAAAACCAAAACAGAAGCAATGCAAGACTCTGAAAAGAAATTCCATTTATACCTGTGCTTTAAGCTCTCCCAAATAAGCTCGGAACAGTTTTTCAGAGTTGTTTATCATGTCACTAGGCTGGACTTCTCCCAGAACTCCCAAAAGCTCATAAATCTTCTCCAGTACTAGAAAGTAATACAATGTTACTCATTACTGAAATCATTACTTTAACACTTCCCTTGAAACTCCTCTGTAAATTGCAACCATGAGAAAACCATCCCAGACGCTTTAATTGGAGAGTATTGTGTGGGAAAGACGATTGTTATGAGGTATATATATATACAACAAGAAGTTAAACACATTTACTGTTTTTAAAGATGGCTCAGAAAACTGATTCATAAAGGCCATATCCACTGAGGAACCATTTGCCATTAAGATTGCTGCTGGCCTTGAGGTTTTACTGTGACTTTTAAGTACTACTGGGGTTAAGGCCAACAGCTTGCAAAGGTTTCTAGGCTTGAAATCAGACTAAAGGATTCTACACAGGTATAGCAAGTTTTGTGAGGGTTAGACCTGTCAAGCCAAGACTTCAGCTGTAACTAGCCAAGACAATCAAACTAGAGCCCATAGTAGTCTGCCTAAGGTCATAAATAACATAATTAGACAGGAAATTATGAGCTGACCTTAGAGGATACCCATGCAGGAACTACCACATTAAAAGTGCAGCTTTGAGAACAAAACTGGCCAGGGTTAGAAAATGGTTACAAAAAGCTTTAAATCATAGAAACAATCAGGTTGGAATGGACCTCTAAGATCATGAAGCCCAACTGTTAACCCAGTACTGCCAAGCCCACAACTAAACCTGTCTCTAAACACCACACCTAGACATCTTTTAAACACCTTCAGGCATGGCAACTTCACCACTTCCCTGGGCAGCCCATTCCAATGCTTGGCCAGCCTTCCTGTGAAGAACTCCAAACTTCCCCTGATGCAACTTGAGACAATTTCCTCTTGTCCTGTCACTTGTCACCTGGGAGAAGAGATCAATCTCCACCTGGCTACAACCTCCTTTCAGGTAGCTGTAGAGTGATAAAGTCCTCCCCAAGCATCCTTTTCTCCAGGCTAAACAATCCCAGTTCCCTTGGCCACTCCTTGTGAGACTTTTGCTCCAGTCCCTTCACAAGCTCCATTGCCCTTCTCTGGACACTCTCCAACACGCAAGAGCAATTGGAACTTTTGAACATTAATAGACAGTGCCATCTGATCAATTTTTATGGCTTGAAGCAGAAAGCTGTGTTGTCCTTATTTGCTCAGTTATAGAAAAGCTTGATAAAGGGGTCTTGGCATTAGAAGTTAGAAATTTTGGGTTGAACTACAACAGATGGGGAAAACGAGACCCCTCCTGTCCCCGTGTCCCCTCGTGTCCCGGTGTCCCCTCATGTCCTGGTGTCCCCTCGTGTCCCCACGGTGTCCCCTCGTGTCCCCGGGGTGGCCCCGGCAGCAGCCGGAGGCTCTGGTCAGTGTCTTTCTAGGAGTGAGGGGCCCAGAACTAAACAAAGGATTTGAGGTGTGGTCTCACCACTGAGTACAGGTGGTGAATACAGAGGAACAATCACTTCCCTGGTCCTACTGGCCACACTATTTCTGATCCAAGCCAGGATGCCATTGGCTTTCTTGGCCCCCTGGGCACAGTGCTGGCTCACATTCAGCTACTGTACACCAGCATCCTGAGCAACTGGGTGGAGCTGACATGAATGGGCAGCCTCTGCTTTTGCTAAGAGAACATATTGAAGGAAGCAGCACTACTCTTAAGGCTCAAGGCTACGGGGAGGGGGGTGTGTATAGTTATAAACGAGGTTTAAGAGTAACTTCGAAGCTACTGAACTACACCAGGTTAGCACTGAACCTGGTAAAAAATAAATCTAAGAATCTAGCAAAGTTAAGTGGGTTACTGACAAGAAAGCTGGAATTACTTTCAGGATTTAGGCATTCACGGACTAATAATAATGGATAATATATAAATTACTCTTTTCAATGGGAATTCTAAACCAGGTCTATGTTTTAATTCAGTACGAATTGCCACCACTGAATTCAACTATACAATTTCCTTTTCACGTTAGCTCATAGGGATATACAAGTCTGCTAAGAAGCAGCTAACTCCAATGGTCTTAAGAAGATCTTAACAAATTTTACTACCACCTTTTTACATTTTTAAACATATCTGCCATGGCAATAATGATTATACATTTCCATGGGGTATAAGCCAACAAAAGCAGAATGTAAACAAAACACAGAAAATTGACAGAAAAACTAAAGCCTACCTGTATCAGAAATTTTACTTTTTGTTGCAAGCTCCCCATAAAATTTATTAAATATCTCCCCAACCTTCATTTCTTCCATCTGACAGGAACGTCGTAAACTTTGGAGCAACTAAGATAGGAAAAAAAATCAGGAAAAGCATTAATATCACTATCACAATACTCTTTGGTCTAACTAAAAATACAGTCCACACGTGTACCTTCAGCTTAAGTATGCAAGCATGCTAGTCAATGAAAGAGATTTAAGGTGACTGGGCCAGAAAAGAGTAGCGGTATAAATCTGCCTTAACAACAAACTACTGTCTTACATATGAATAAATACAAAATTTGTAACTTTAGGGTTACAGACTATATATAGATCATCTGTGCAAATTCTATACGGTATGATCTTTATTTACATTTATTTTTTTATAGATCTAAATCCCACAACAGCATAGGCTTAGCAGGTCTGCAGTACTTTTTATCATATTGTATTCCTCTCCTTGCTGGTAAAAAGCAAATCAAATTCACAGAACTGACTCAGAATAACTCAGAAGGGAATTCTGTTTCTCATAAACAAAACTAAGTAGGCACAAAAGCATTTGTGAAACAAGGGTCTAACACATTCTAAGGAAGTACATTGTAAAATTACCATCTCACAGAGTAATGAGATTTCTGGAAAAAAGTCCTCCTCCTCCTCCACACCTTTCACATAATGGGTCTAATATATTATAGTATCACGCGTAACATGTAGTACTTTAAAGTCAGAATACAACTGAACTGCAAAATTTCCCCTGAAATAATCATAATAAACTGAGGAATCTGCAACTTCTCCCAAAACAATTGTGTCCTGCTCTAGCAGAAAAAAGGACATGTTTACATTCTAAGCAACCTACTGGAGAATATCAAAGACAATCTGTTAAGACATCTCTTTCTAACATAAATACTAGGCTAAATATTAGGCTATCACTGTTCTCTTGCTACTGCAGACTACAGATTTTCTGCATGATATAGGATAACTATATTAATACAACAGATTTTCTACTTTTCTCTAGAAATAAGAGAGATTTATAAAATGCATTTTACCTTAATCAGAAGTTCCAGTGCTGCGACTTTACATTTTGCTGCTCTCTCTTTTGTATAGACACTAAGACAAGTTTGCTACATAGGAAAGAAAATGGAGATTACAATACTTTTAAGTAAAAAAGGAAAATTCAAAGCTAAAAATATATTTATCGACCTCTCTAAAGCATCAGTTCCTTACAAATTCAAGGTTTTTTAAAAAAGGCTAAAACAATATCTAGTTTCCAAAGTGGCCTCACTGACAACATTGCAGCACTGTCTGATATAATAACAAATCGCAGCTCCAGCAAAGAAATTGCAGTTTCTGGAGTACAAGGCACACATAGCACATTTTCCCCCTCTGTACTATAATTTCTTACATCAGAATTTGACATCAGAAACTTCAGTGGTGCAGTCAAGTATTTCTATGCAAAGCAGCATAGACCTATTCAGTACTCCAGACTCAAGGAATCTCATTTTTAGAGGTTTTATCCCTAAATTCTGTATAAAAACTTCACGTGAGAAATGTAAAAAAATCTGTACTTAAAATAAACCACGAACTCTATAAATGTTTAAAATATTAAATTATGACCTTAGTTTGTATAAGTTAAAAGTTTTAACTTCCACTTTCAAGGTCAATAATTTTCAGAATCAATACCTATCATGTTCTCTACTGAAAAGTTACTAAAAGTAAGTCTATAGTTGAAGAAACAATTCCACATTTCTCAGTGGTCTGAATTACACTTTATGTCAAGCAAGTTATTTCAGCTCTAACAAGAACATTAGAGATGGGCAAGGCTGACTGGGAAAGATGAAAGACAGTTATGAATCTGTTATGATATGAGACATGCCAGAATTGTTTCAACCATCTGGCAAAGACCTTTTCTTCTGCCTACCTTAATATTACAGGCATAAAGATGAACTTTATCACCAACTTTTTCCATAAAGACACAAAGGAACTTCAACGCTTCTTCCCTGCAATCCCGAAACTGAAAAGTTGTAACAAAGAAAAAATAATTAAAATGTATAACAATGTTTACACAGCACTGTCTCTCTACCACTTTAACAATTAAAGTTTGCTAACTTACCTCCTCGATGCTGAGTGATCTGTGGATAAAGACGAGTAATCCATGCTCTTGGGAAAACACCAGGGACAGGTGCAGCGCTGCAGGGAAGCAAAGCGCCCATCAGGCGGCTGGTTTCCTTGGAGGCGCAGGCAGGGGTGCATCCCACCCCAACCATCCCGTCTCCAGAGGGTGCCTTAGCGCCTCGGCCGAGACTGACGCTTGTCACCAGAAAAACCACAACATAATGTGAGTGCCACCGACGTCCCCACGGCCTCGGGGCTTGTGCCCGTGCCCTCGCACCTGAGCCTGCCCCTCCCTGCTCAGCAGAGAGGGGCGCGCAAAAGGTGCTTTTAGCCGTAAATGGTTTTCTGGGGCAAGAGACCCTCGGAATCCACCTTTTACGCCACACCAGTGACAGGCAGAGTGTGAAGCGCCGAGGGAGGGGAGGAGTGCGGCTGCGAAGAACCGAGGGAGGCAGGGCGGGCAGCGCCACCCCCCAGGACCACCGACTCGGTGCATGTGTCCCCGCTGCCCCCGAGCCCTTCCCAGGCCGAGCACCCGCAGCGGGGCTTTGGCGCCCCAAGCCCCGCTCTGATCCCCCCGCCGCCACCCCCGGCCCGGGCGCACCCTGCTCGGCGCTGGCCAGGCTGGCGAGGCAGGTCTCGGCCAGGTTGCGGAGCAGGCTGTAGCCGAGCAGGGCATCGCCGTGCTGCAGGCAGCCGTGCAGCTGGAGCAGGCACTCCTGCACCCCTGCCATGTCTTCCCGGCCGCCGCTCCCGGGAAGCGCCGCGGAAGCAGGAGCGAGGGACCCACCCCCGGCCGCATCCACCGCGGACAGCAGGGGTGGGAGGGGGGAGCACATGGGCTGCCGAGCCCAGGGCAGGAGAAGCTCTGCCAGACCGTCCCGGGCGGGCGGTCCTTAAACTGGTGGCAGGGACGGCTGGGAGGGACCACAGTGGTCATCTGGTTCAACCTCCCTGCTCAAGCAGGGTCATCCCAGAGCACATGGCACAGGATTGCGAACAGACGGTTCTTGAGTATCTCCAGCGAGGGAGCCTCCACAGCCTCGCTGGGCAATCTGTGCCAATGTCCAGACATCCCCCCAGTAAAGAAGTTCCTCCTCGTATCTAGGTGGGGCCTCCAGTGCGTTGGTTTCTGCCTGCTGCCTCTTGTCCTATAGCTCGGCACCACCGAGAAGCATGTGGCTCCATTCTCTTGGCACCCTTCCTTTAAATACTTATACACATTGATGAGGCCCCTCTCAGTCGTCTCAAGAGTGAACAGGCCCACCTTTCTCAGCCTTTCCTCGCCAGAGAGATGCTCCAGCCCCTTAAGCATCTTTGTCGCCCTCCGCTGGAATCGCTCCAGGACCTCCGTGTATCGCTTGTGCTGAGGAGCCCAAAACGGGACCCAGTAACGCTGGATACGGTACTAGTTTTCCCTCCCCTACTCAGAGAATGGGCTGCTCCGATCTCACCACGCCTCCCGGCAGCAACAGTTTTGCCGCGAAATTCGGCCCGGTGAGGGCAGTTCCACTCTGGGTTGAGGGGGGGTGGATGATGTGCCATTCCGGAGGGCAGCCTCCGTCTCATGGCACAAATTTTACTTTGCGTAATACTCCTCTCCCTGTTGTATCAGGTAGGCAGTGCGCGGCCTTCACCTCGGGGGTCCGAGAGTTTATCTCCTTCCTCCTTCCCTTCTCCTTTCCTCATCCCCCCTTTTTGCCTCCGTTGGGCGCTCCCGTTGGTATCGCGCGTCCCCATTGGTCAGAAAGCCCGCGAGAGAGCGCGCACGCCGCTGGCTTTGGCGCGCGGCGTTCGGGGTCTGTGGA
>VYZS01010734.1:0-16046 GCA_013400695.1 Neodrepanis coruscans | reverse complement strand
TGTACTTGCAAGTAGAGTGTTGTGTCATTGCTAGAAAAATATATGAGTGTTGGTCTATACTGCCTACTCAGACATAGCACCAAAACCAGAAGAAGCAGAATAATCCTTCCATGACAAAGGAGTGCAACATGCTTATTTCTAGAAGAATATATCGAGTCACCATTCATCTGTCTTGTTATATTTTTGACCTCATCTCCCAGTTTCAATTTCCTTTGTGAGATTTTATTCTGGTTTTCCCTTTTGTTCATGTGTTTCAGTTTGAGACAGAGAGTGTTTTAATGACCCCTTTGCAAAATCTAAGCGAAATGTACTTCAGACAATACATCTGAGGAGTAGGGTGCTAGAATTAAAATTTAGCTATCACCAAAATTGGGAGTGATTTACATGCTCAACTCAGCAACTCAGAGGAATGATACAATTTTGGAACATAATCAGTCAGTTTTCATAACAGATTCCTTTTCCAAGGAATGGTAATAATGAAAAATCAAAGAAATCTGAACACATATTTCTAAGGAAAATTTATATGGGATACACATATTAATACATACATATACAGTATAAATTCCTCTCATACCTTTAGGTATTTTATAGGAGTAATTACTTTTCCCCAGTCATTGTATCTTTACATACTATCTCAAGAAATTATATTCGCTTGCATTCTTCTTATGTAACTAGAAACAAGAAATTATGGGTATCCAATTACTGCTTCAGGCACTGTCTTAACTAGGAATCTGATTCAGTTGTACTCTCCCTCAAGTGTCACTTCAGGGCTTGCTGCTATGAAATTAATGGAGACAAAATTTCATTGTCATTGATAACAGAGAGACAATTAATAAGCCAGGGGCACATTCAGAGTGTATTTGAGATGGACCTAAATAATTCACATCTGAGTCACGTTGTAATTTGCTCTATATGCCCTGAATCATATGACGTGTGTATTTACATAATACAAAGAAATATAAAGCTGTCCAAGAGATCAAAACCAACCTCAGCAATGTTTAAAAAAAAAAAAAAAAAGGAGTTAGGTAATGATCTGATAGACTTGGAGGCATCAAATATAAGGTGGTCAAAATGACTCTCAGTTCGGTTAAGAACATCAAAAAAATTGAAGAGAGCTTAGAAAGCCTACAATATACAAGAGTTGTAGCAGTGTGCAGTTCACACAAAAGCTGATCTTCTGGTACACTAGAGCCCTTCATGAAACCATAGTGGAAAAAAGTTTGTTTTAAAAGTGGCAGCTGATTTGGTAGACTTGGTTGCAATATTTCCTCGTGTTCACATGAAAGCAGTGGGGTTGAGAATGCCTGACAGAGCCTCTTTAGCCCTGTTGTCATGCAGCCTTGTTCAAAATCATTGTCAGTACTGCCTTTTGATATTCTCCATGCTGTGAAAAATGTAAAGAATTTCTGCACTCCCAACTCAGTCTTCTCAATGGTTTAATGAGTGTAGACTATGGACTCTATTCACCATCCTGGAGATAACAGGATATAATGTAATTTCTTGGCTGCATATTGCTTGCAGAGCACCCTATGAAGCCTCTGGATGTTTGATTACCAGGTGAGTAGAGTTCTTTCCTGCCCGCCATCTATTTTGGTATCACACACTCTCTCTAACTCCACAAAATACATTCGTATAATACTGTATACAGGAAAATTCTGACTTCTTTTATGTGGTTAGGAGCTTCCTTAGAGCAGAAATATTTGATTTCTAAGTTATGAATAGAAGGAAGGAAGGAAGGAAGGAAGGAAGGAAGGAAGGAAGGAAGGAAGGAAGGGGAAAAAGCATTCAAAAAAGGACAAAACTGAAGTTCCAGTCCTCCTGGGATGTCAGAACAAATATTTCTATTGTTTATATTTAAAAAACCTAGATATGCTCTCATTACCACAAATCCTTCTAAAGAGAGGCAATGTGGCACTTGCCACTCTGTTAGTTGAAAACAAGACACTGGCAGACTGATTGAAGGGACTGTACTTGCAAGTAGAGTGTTGTGTCATTGCTAGAAAAATATATGAGTGTTGGTCTATACTGCCTACTCAGACATAGCACCAAAACCAGAAGAAGCAGAATAATCCTTCCATGACAAAGGAGTGCAACATGCTTATTTCTAGAAGAATAAATCGAGTCACCATTCNAGGGGTGGACATTCTTCAAAAATGTAGGGAGAAACTCTAATGATTGCTGTTCATCCCTCCCTCTTTTTATATTTCTGTCTTTAGCCAGATTTAGAGCAGGTTTTATCAAAGAGAAAACTATTTTAAAAGAGCATTGGAGGTAACAGAATGTACTGAAGAATAACGTAATTGAAGGAAAGGGATAACTAATCTATATTTATGCTGATTTCCTTCTGCACTCTATAAGAAATGACACAAAAGAATTTATCAATAACCACTTAATTTATCACTAGCTAAGAAGCAACCCTATTAAGTCCTCCAGTCAAGGAAGTTCTGTCAATCAGAAATGCTCTTATCTGCTAAAATTGGAGAGCACTGCCAAAAGTCATCTGTCTTGATACAAGAGAGCTTAAATTGTACTTATAAAAGCAGTATCTGACTTCAGCATTGACCATGTTTTCTCTTGGTGCCAAGGGAGCCTACAAGTATCAGTTCTCAGAACACAATGACTTATTTCCAGAGTTTGCTGATTTTGCCTTAGTATTTTGTCCTCTCCATACTAAGCACAAGGGTCTGGCAAATCCTGAGTCACCGTCTCTAGACAAATAACACTATTTGGCAATTATTTAAAGGCAGACACCTCCATCTATCTTTAAAAAAAAATTAAAGTAACTCTTTATAGGTTTGAAAGCAGAGTATCTTGGGTACTGAGGACATTTATAGAAAATCAAGCAAAACAGTATGTGGCTTCTTACAGCTTCTGGGAACTTAGATAGTGTATACCTTCTTAATCTCAGTTTAAATTTGTTGAATTAGTTTAAAAATATTCATGTCTGGGAACTTGAATGCCACCTTCTCTTTCCTGAGACTTCCCTAAATTTGGAAAGGCTTCTCTTCTCCAAGGACTTCTCTCTCAGACAGATGTATGGTAGCCATTTATATTAGAAGGGAATGGCTGGAATTACAGCCATAGCAAAGGGGGTTAATGACTCAATTTTCAGGGGCCTTCAAACCCATGGACTTCTTTCTGTTGAAAAGGTTCCACAGAAAATAAGAGAGGTGCAACATTTGGTTTCTGAGAAGTGACTCTTGAAAGCAAAATCACAACTTTTGATTTCCATTACAATGTATTAAAATGGTATTGAGTACATAGCAATGATAAAATGTCTAAATTATAAATTAGAGTAGTCAGAGTACATAGACTGAGGGGGAGCTATTAGCAGAATGACTATAATTAAATATAATTATAATTGGAACATATATTATTTATTGTAGATAGCTACAATACTGAGTTTTGTTATGTATTATACAGAAAATAATCAATTATGTAACATATAATTAATTAAAGCTATAAATATTTATTACTTATTATTAATCATTTTTACCATATCCNTTAAAGGAAGAACACCACATAAATAAAATGAGCATATGCATTGAGACAAGGGTGTCTGGACTAAAGCAGAAGCCACATGGATGTTTCGGGCATTTTCTCTTCTTCTAGATACTAAGTATATAACTGAGTTGTACTGATACCTGCCATGGTAACTCCATCCCCAGCTTTTATTTAGCAGTTTAGAAAGGACAGAAGACACATTTTTTATAGCCCCCACGTCCTGAACTTATATAACATCTAGTATTGTTATTGTTTCCAGGAAACCAATACTTCATCTCTACCTCACTACTCAGTGCCATAGAAAACTAGATAACAGAGAAACAGAAAGAAACACATAAGCTTTAGACCCAGATTGCTGTAGGGAAAAAATACAAATAATTTGCTTTTGCCAGTGTTTTTTTTCCTGCAGAAACAGCGTGCAGCTTAAAAGATGCAGAAGTCAGCAGAGCATCCTTCTAGATACTCTAGAAGGATAGTCTAGATACTAAGCATTAATGATTCCCAAGTTTCCCTAATTAAAGAAAATAGTTCATCACACTTTGAAGAAACCATAGCCCCATTTTTTATCTGTATAGTATATTTTTAAACACTTGAAGAGTGAATTATACTAGAAACAATTATAAATCATTTCTTAAGGGACATGTTACTTGCCTGTTCAGACAATAAAATAAATATTTTGAAGGAATTTGTCCCCCACTCCATTTTTCAAAACACCTCATGTGACCAGGTCTTAAAATTGGTAGTAAAAGTATAGAGATGCATCTCTAATGTGACAAATTCTATACCATTCTTTTTCAGTTGCTAATGTTTGTGGTAGTTTTAACATGGCTGGATGCCTGATATCCAACAAAGCCACTCTACCACTCCCTTCCACAACTGGACAGGGCATAGAAAATAAGGCAAAGGTTGAGATAAGGACCAGGAGAGATCACTCACCAATTACTGTCATAGGCAAAACACACTGAATGTGGAGATATTAATTAAATTTTTTACAAACAAAATCAGACTAGGATAATAAGAAGTAAAATAAATCTTAAAAACACCTTTCCCTGCCCCCTCTCTCCTTTCTGGGCTCTATCTCCTCCCCACCACCAGCACTTCAGGAAGACAGGGAATGGGGGTTATGGTCAGTTCATCACAGAGTGCTCTTGCCATTCTTCAGGGAGAAGAGTCCTTCTCCTGCTCCAGTGTGGGGTTCTTCCCATGGAAGACAGTCCTCCACAAACTCCTCCAATATGAGTCCATCCCATTGGCAACAGTTCTCCATGAACTGCTCCAACAGGGGTCACACTTCCACAGGGTGCAGTCCGTGGCACAGCTTGTTCCAGTGTGGGTGCCTCACAGGGTCAGAAGTTCTGCCAGAAAACCTGTTCCATCATCGGCCTCTCTCTCCACAGGTCTTCAGGTCTCTGCCAGAAGCCATATTCCAGCATGGGCTTCCTGTGGGTTCACACACACCTTTCAAGCATCCACCTACTTTGTCTTGGGTGTCCTGCATGAGCTGCAGGTGGATGTCTGCATCACTATGGACCCCCATAAGCTTCAGAAGGACAGCTTGCTCACAGCTTGATCTGCACCATGGGCTGCAGGTGAACCTCAGCCCCAGTGCCTGGAGCACATCCTCCGCACTCCTTCTCCACTGACATTGGTGTCTACAGAGTTGTTCTTCTCACGTATTTGCACTCCACTTTTCTTAAGCCCAAATTACATCTGCACAATAACTTTATTTTATTTTTAAGTGTGTTATCATAGGCATTACAACATCTTGGACTGGCCTCGCCTTGGCCCGTGGTGGATCCGTCCTCCATCTGGCAGGTATTGTCTATGTAGGACATGGTAGAATCTTCTGGCAGCTTTTCACAGAAGCCACCCCTGTAGCTCCCCTGCTGACAAAATGTGGGCACACAAACCCAGTAGAATGTTGTGAAGCATTTGGAAAAAGATTTAATGCACACTCAAGTAGCTCTTCTTCTGTGCTTATTACTCAAATGGAACGTTCTGCAACACTTTGATTATGAATTAGATTTGATGGAATGCTATTTCAAACAAATCTTTAGACAACCACCTGAGGCAGAAATGAAAACAAAAACAATCCTCTCCTTCCACCCCATGATGACCTTGGATAAAAGATGGTATCAGAATGGCTGTTGCTAACATGATACTTATAGCCTTACATAAAAATACTCATACCCTATATATATTTATGTATATATACACACATGTATTTCTGACTCGTAGTTGGTCTTGATGATCTTCTTCAACCTTGTGATTTTATGATTTTGTATTAATATATATTTTTTAAATGGAAGAAAGTGACCCAGCTAGAATGACCATTCATCAATGTCAATCCTACCTATGACTTTTCGTGTATACACACTTCCACAGTACATTTCATGGAATCATAGAATCATACAATATTATGAATTTGAAGGGACTCAAAAGGATTGTAACATCTCCTGACCCTGCACAGGACAACTTCAAGAATCATACCATGTGCCTCAAACTGTTGCCCAAATGCTTCTTGAACTCTGTTAGGCTTGGTGTTCTGATCATTTCTCTGGAGAGCCTGTTCCAGTGCCCAATCTATCCCCGGGTGAAAAAGCTTTTCCTAATATCCAGCCTAAATCTCTCCTGATACAGTTTCCTGCCTTTCCCTCAGGTCCTGTCCCTAGTAAACAGAGAAAAGAGATCAGTGTCTCTTCCACTCACAGGGAAGTTGTAAACAGCTTAGGTCTCCCCTCAGTCTTCTCCAGACTGAACAAACCATGTGACCTCATCTGCTCTTCATGTGGATTCGCCCGTAGATTCTTCATCATATTTGTAGCCCTCCTTTGGACACTCATATATATTGTGGTGTCCAAAACTGCACACAGTATTCAGGGTGAGGCCGCACTAGTGCAGAGCAAAGCAGAACAATCCCCTCCCCCAACTGGCTGCCGATGCTTTGCCTGATGTCCCCCGGGACATGGTTGGCCCTCTTTGCTGCCAGGGCACTGCTGATTCAGTGTGACAGCTCCTACGAACTGGGAAAGGCCAGAGAGACTCGGATTTTAAGAAATTCTGAGAGATCTGAAGTACTATTTTTCTTGTGTTGTTCAGAGTTATCTAACATAACTAAAATACCTTTATCACTGGAAATTACTTTGCATTGCAGAATACAGTTAAACACTGGAAATGCATGTAGAAGGGAATAAATGAAACTGTACTGAGCATCATTCCTGTATTGTTAGACTCATCAAGCATCCAATCAACATAGCTTTTATCCAACTCAGTAGTCTGGGACTCTTGAGGGTATTTATAACCATTAATATTGCACTGATAGGTAACAACTACACATCCTCTGGTGGAGAAAGTATTCTTTATTCTCTTCTGTTTCATTAAAAAAAAAATAATGAAACGACCACAGCGAAACTGATACAATTTATGATAATTATATTCTCTGGGAAATTCAGTTTCCAATTTTTTTTTTCTGAGACAAATTCCATGTGATGAAATAAAGAATGTAAGTCCTGAGTGGAGAACAATATAAAAGTCATATTCTGAAAAATATATTCTGTTTCTGAACATTCCTTTTTTTGGTCATAACCTTTTCTTGGTTCATTCTTACAAGAAAAGTAAACTGTTTTATCCTGCATTTTTCCTAAAAAATTGATGAAGACATTGTTTTCTTTCAGTATTTTTGCTTCCACACTCTCTAGAGAGAAGGCAAATTTTGACATATTCAAACTGAGATATTAAGTAATTTTCAATATCTGAAAAAAGAGACAAGGACTGCAGTCCAGAATGAAAAAAAATCAAAAAAGAAAAAGCAGCAGAAGAAACTACAGCAATAGTGGATTTGATATATTCTATTGATCAACAAAAGGAAATAATAGGTTAAATTCCTTAGGGATTTAAAACACTGAAAAAAAATGGGATAATAGTATGAACACAGTCTAATCACGGTTCCTCTGTTTGCATTTTTTGAATAACATGCCCTGAAACAAAAGAAGCTAAGGAATTGTTTACTGCTGTATTGCTGAAAATAAAATTATTTTCTCTTTTGGTACACTGTAACACCAATGGTGTATTGGCAGCACAAGTGAGTGTGCATGCACCGTGAGTCCATGGTGACCCAAGCAATGCTTTTGCCTGCACTACTTCACCTCTGTCAGCTGCCTGATGGACTCCTGCTGACAGGAATCTCTTTCCAACTGCTTGGCACTGACCCTCATGGTTCAGTGGAAAACAAGCCTTAGATTTTGTTTTCCTTAAATTCACACTGGGCTGTAGATACCTTCAGGGCGAGCACTCAACTTTGAAAGGCTGTTTCTGCCTTTGGTGAATCATCAGAGCTATTGTCCTTTAGTGCCAAACTCAGAGTAGCCAATTTATTCTGCATTTCTTATTTTCTGTCATTTTTAATTTGTGAGTGCTCAAGAGAAAGTCTGGGAGTTAAGCCTGAGGATTTCCAAGGCCAAGAAAAAGCTTAATTCTGTTCTGCTAAATCACCCGGGGAAGCCAACTGAAATTGCAGACCTCATTACCTGACTTAACTTACACTTTTTGTTATTTCCTTGAGGTAATTAGCTAAGTGTCTTTGGAGATCATCTAAATAAAACATCAACCACAGAATTGAGAGCAAAAAGAAACTACTCCATGCATAGGCAGTTTGCAAATGTTCTCTCTTTTAATACATCTAACCATCCTTCTACAAATTACAACTTTTATATAAGGGCATAGTGAACTGTCTACTAGTTTTTTTACTGAGTAAAAATAGGTCTGATAACCTTGTGTGCCTGTGTGCGTATGTGCATAAATAAAATAAAACATTCAGCAGGTAATTTGAGTCGGGGATTGTTTTTTACAGGTTGTTGGCAGGCACAGCCCAAGCATACCATGAAGATGACAATGTATGCCTCTGTGTTAAAATCTGCTGGTTTCATCAGCAGTGTCCAAGTAGCTACCCAAAGAGTCAGGGAGCTATCAGGACAGCTGCTAGTTTTCATTAGAAACTGAAGAATTAACACAGAACAAGGGGCAGATGCTGAAGACGGGTGGTCCAAAGAAAAGCACAAAAAAGAATAAGTGGATCCATCACTTCTTTACATGCACTTTCTGGTGCTCATAATGTGTCATTTCCATTTGTTCACTCAACCAAGTATCATGTGGGTTTCATCTGGTGACTAAATAAGTCGTATTTTTCATAAAAGTGATATTGTAGAAAAAATTTCCTTAGAAGATGATTTCATGTTATTTGAGAAAAGATAATAGAACCATAGAATGGTTTGGGTTGGAAGAGACCATAAAGTTAGCCATGTATTATTTGTACTTCAAATGCCATAGATGAGAAAAATATTTGCCTATACATACACATACTAACAGTTGCTAAAAAAAGCATGATGTAGATTGCAAGAAAAAGACAGAGTTTTCCTCCAGTTTTAGTCAACTGACTTGCAGAAACTTTGAGAAGCATATTTTCTGACTTACAGTCAAGTGCTACTTTTTTGTTGGGGTTTTTTGTTACTTTCATTTTGTTTTTCCTTTTGTTTGGCTGCATTTTTTGGTTAGTTTTGTTTTTAAGATGTTGTCATAGTTAAAGTTTTCATAAAATCCAAGGGAGGTACTAGCAATAAATTCTGAGAGGCCTGTCACTTATGGGGAAAAAAATTACTCACAATCTCTTCAATAAATGAAGATCACCCTTAAACTTAGCTAGCTCTTTCACTCTAGCTGAAGAGCATTTACATGTATTTGAATGACAGATGGACTGCAGAAATTGTAACTTGTAATAGGATAAACATACAATACAGATACTTGTCTGCACAGACATGAGAAATAATATCATGCAAGACTCCAAGGCTAATGCAGATGGTGGAGTTTTCTTCTCTTTGTAAGATAAATAACAATGTCAAATAGAAGAACAAATGATCCCTATAGTCAGGGCCTTTTCAGAATCTGCTCAGTGAGGCAGAAAAAATTTCACTTTCAGCTCGTCGATGTACAGATTGAACTTGAACTTGAACTCCGGGAAAATAAGAAAACTAGAATGAAAGAATTTGAGTGGCCTTCCCTCAGCTGAAGTGGCAGAGCCCGTGAATCTAGCCATTGACATTAATGAAAAGCTGAGGCATTGCACAAGCCTGATCAATCACAGAAAATAGAGTAGTCACATCTAAACCTGATCTTTTATTTTACCCCAAAGTCTCTAATTGCCAAAACACTTAGTTCTTCATTTGCAGAAAATGTTCTCTTGTCAAAATCCCTGTACTCATCAGCTATCCCTTGGATGTGATCTCAGTCTAGCAAAATAGTGTTGAATTGAGTTTTTCATAAGTCTTAGCTATTCAGGCTAATACAATAGCTCTTGCCTAATACCTTTTGGCCATCCCAGCTATAAATATTATTTAGCTTTGTTTACAAATGCTATTTAAGTTTTGAACATGACATGAAACAGAGAGAATGCCTGCCTAATGTACTTTGACAGATGAAGGTGACTAGAGACCATTTAAACTGGGAAGTAGAAGATGGAGCCTTGTTTCTTAAGGTACCTTTGAGCACAAGAAGGAAATAAGTTATGCCATGATAAGTTAAAGGAGGACAAGGAAGACAACTTACTCCATTCCCTTGCAAACTGGGGGTGAAGAGAAGGAAAAAATTTGTCACTGATTCTCATAGTGCCTTTATCTGGGCCAGAAAAACTATCTGCTGTTGAAGATATCAGTACAAATGTGATTTTAAGATACCTTGGCACTAGAAGAACCTCAGGTGACAGACTGTGAAACTGGCAGGACAAGTCAGGACAATGGGCAATCTTGGAAGTGAGATGACCATCAGGAAAGCTGGATTGGCTCTACTGAAACATGGAGTCAGTATTCAGCCTTGCAGAGGAATGTGGTGAAACTACCACAGGATGCAGAGCAAAGTGAATGGTATTGGAACACTTTTCATTAATGCCTTTTCAAATGCAAAACTAATTTTCACTTAATCATGTCTATAGTGCCTTGTTGTTAGGTGTAAAACCATTTTAACATGAAGAAACACAAGGTAACTGTAAGCTTCCTTCCTCATATGCCTAAAGTGTGTATTTGATGAGTTACTGTTCATTCCCTGTTATTCCCTGATATTGCCAAAATAATCTAATCATCCCAGGAGAGATGGGAATGGGGGAAATCAGTGATGTGTGATTTTGATAGATAAAAAATAACTCTTCCAAAGTTACATTAAAGCTATCTGTACTTAAATAAAATCATGCATGGGAAAATATAGATTTGAAGGCCAGAGATAAGAATAGTGTAATTTATCTTTGAGCAATTAAGAATCTAATATAAGACAAAAATTTTTAAATAAATTTAAGACAAAATTGTGAAATATTCATTAAATGTAATGAAATGAAATTTAATGAAAGAACTCATTAAAATGTTTTACAATTATTACTGGAGAAAACAAGTTTTTCAATTTATTAAAGGAGAAGAGAGAGAATATATATTAATAGGTTCTATGTTTTCTGACACACCATTTTCTGGCCTCTTTTCTGACTTTTGGCTAGTAGCATCATATAAATTTTAAACACATACATGGCCAGAACTTCAAATCTTAGCTGTTGGCATCTTGCTGCGTTATTTTTCCCTTATTAATTTGGTGTGTCTGTCTTCAAAGCTATCCCTCTCTGTAAGTAAAATGGTCAACCCAAAATGACTGAAATTGGAAATAGGAATAAACTACATCTAAGTCTTAAAAAAACCATTACAAATCTTGAACTTCATTTGACAACCTTGTTTATTTATTCAAATCCAGAGGAATATGCAATGCTGCTCTGGAGCTTGTACACACTGTCACAAATAAGGATGCAAACAACAGAGCCTGAAGTACAGTATTTCATTCTTAAAGTTTAGAAGCATACGAAAAATAAGAAATAAGGAACTGATATAAGTAGTATGATCCAAATATTATTTTTGCCAACGTGAACATTGCATTCTGCATGCATCTGCAGTTTCACAAAGCACAAGTGTTAGCTCAGCTCAACCTTTTATATAAATGCTATTTGAATTGTGTAGATCAGCTCAACTTTATTATCAGGAGCATATATGTGCTCAGAACAAGGTTAGCTGCTGCTGTTGTTAAGTAAAAAGACCCAAACAACTCCCTTCCTTCTGCAAACCCAAACCCCAAAACATACACATAGAGAGAAACATATCAGCACCTGTGATAAGAATGTATTCTAAGAATAAGGCTACATTACTTCAAAGCTGAAAGAACCATTAAAAACTGATACTTCTGGAATCTGAAGCCACTATTACAGGAAACATTAGAAAGAAATGGCTGAAAAAAGTTTAATCTAAAGCTCTTCAGAGCTAAACAATCCCAGGGCTCTGTATAATGTTATAATTACTGTGTAAAGTGTACTGTTCAACTTTTGTATTCAATCTTTTGTATAAAGCAATTGTTCTTAGCTTTTACCTATGTCATGCCAAAACATCACAAATGTGTAACAGCTAAATGTTATTTAAGGAGACTTGGCCACAAAGATCCTTTTAAAACTCTTAAATGATAGATAGAAGACATACAGTAGCCTGCACCTCTACACTGCTTTGGCTTTGAGAAAAAACTGAAACAAGCCTTTTCTGACCTCCCTAGTCTTTGTCATAGAGCCAAGCCAAGTGGCAACTCCAGAAAGCTGATCTAATTCAAAAAGGCTACACTCTGTCATCTGTGATTAACAAAGCATCCGTTTGGAGGAGGTTGACAGATGACTGGAGCAGTCCTTTCCGAGAAACAAGTAGTTCACTTAAAAATTACACTTCATTAGTTTGGAGATGACTAATGTAATTGCAGATAGAAAAATGCAACTAAGACTGCATAATTTTTAGTGGAAGTTCCAGTAATACTTAACTTTCCCTACAACTACAAATTTAGAGATGAAGATGAACCCAGCATCTCTGAAACTGGTAATAAAACCCCTCAAAGAAGGTAATAAATTATTGTAGTCTAGAGTATTAAGGCAAGATTAACAGAATTGGGAGGCAGAGCAAAGATGCTTCAGGAAAAATTTATTTAGCTGTGTTTTTCATATTTTTAAATATGCCTATCATATTTCTAGGTCTAGTAGGAATGCAGAGATGATTCTGCATAGAAGTGGTCAAGCATTTTTTTAACCCAAAAGTTTGTAGTCAAAACCAAATACACTCCTAAAATTAAAAGCTATTGAAAGGAGCATGAAATTTCAGGTAAAATTTTAAGAAATGTTTGTTCAAGTACAGAAGTCATTTAGCAGGGAAGAAGTCCAACAGATATTGGGAAAGTTATTAATATAGTTCAAGAGCTTTGCCTTAGGAATTCTTGTCTAGTAGTTGCTTAATTATTAAGACAGAGGTAGACAATTTCAATAAGAAACAAAAGACTTTCTCACAAAACAATGGTACTTAGCTGTTTGTATCACAAGAAGGTATTTGAAATGGGGCCTTTATATGAAGGAATAAGCTGACTCGTAAAGACAGACTGTGTTAGATTAGTTCCTTTACATTTTTTTAAATGAGAAGCTTAGAAGACTGGTTTCACCACAATTTCGAGAAGAAACTTCCTCCTGCATCTTGCTCAAATATTCTCCTAAATGGAAACCCTAATCAAAAACTTTTCTTTGTATCTGTGTATCCCTGTAACTTTCAGGTTCAAAATTACAAAGGCTTAATCTTTTCTTACAGATTTCCACAGCCAATGATCCTTTCTGCATTTTCTGCACAAGATCAATGACACCTAAGTTTTCATACTGGCCCTGCTGAGTCAATTCACTTTAGGAAAAGCAAAAACGTACAGAAAATGAAGACTGAGAATGCTGATGACAGAGACACCCTAACAGATGATACAAAAAATTGTTAGTAGTTTGCCTGCATCTTTGAAAACATAATAATGTAAAACAGTAGCAATTTACCAACAATGCAAGAACTATTTTCTTCTTTTTTTTTTTTCCTATTTTCTCTAGCCATCTTTTGCCATTTGTTTTTGAGATACTGTGTTAAATCCAATTATTTGAAACTTCTGATGAGCTGCTAAAAACTCTTCCATGTCAAGCAGGCAAAAACCAAAGAAAAAGGCAAGGCACAGTAAGTGCAGAGAGGCAAACTGTAATCATCATATGACATTATGTTTATTCATGCTGACATTGGTCAAGTGGTAAATCTGAAGTTCCTATAGTGAACTAACGGTGCTGTGCATGCTTCATGCACACATCACAATTCTTTTAGCAACATTGTCACATAAAAAAGGAAAGCAAAAAACAGATAGATGCTTAGCAGTTAAGCAAAATCAGGCCGTCTCCCCAAACAAACAAAAACCACGAAACCAATAAACAATCAGTAACAGCAACAAACCCACAAAAAACCCAAACACAAACAAACAAACAAACAAACAAACAACCCCACAACAAACCACAGCAAACCTCATCAGGGATAATGGATTCATCATGTCTGCTCCTTAAAACAGATTTGGCAGGGCAATGACTTTGTGGCAAAGCTCAGATTGTCATGTCAGTGATGAGCTGATTTGTGCTGAGACAGTTTTCTGCACGTCAATTCTAGGAAACTAGTTTATTTCTGTTCAGCAGTAAATGATAAGACAATAGCAGAATCAGAGAATGGAGTGGACATGAAAATATAAGGAGAGCTAGAAAACAAGTGGTGTCTTTATGGTTCAAATAGACTTCTGTTACCTATGCTGCACAATGCCTTTCCAATCAGATCCATTAAGTTACTCATACTCTTGATTCTTAATCACACTGAATAAATGTGGTAGAATTTGTTTCTAAGTAATAAATAAAATTTTGATCTGATCTCTTTATTTTGCCTAGAGACCAGTATACTGGACTTTGAAGGTTGATGTAGAGGTTTAAATTAGAATTAGTGTGGCAATCAATGAACTGAAGAAGGCAGATACAGTAAAGATCACTATCTTAAAAAATTTTTAGGCTAGAAGGAAAAATCCAACTGTATGAAGAAGTACCTGAGAACAATGTGATTCAGAGGGAAACCTTTAGGGCATCTATAGTCTACTCAGCACCTAAAGAAGTATGTGCACAGAAGTTATTAACAATGCAAATAGTAACAGATAAGTTCTAAGTCAGCTCTACAGATTCTTTGCTAGACAGAAGTTGTTTCTTACCATAAGTAAATACCTTACCAGAGTATACTGAAGGTGAGAATGAATATGTGACTCCCATTCTGAGCTGGTATAAATTAAGCAGCCCAAAAAATATTCTAAATAATGTCCTTCTCCCCCAAAAATGCTCCCCCACCAAAAAAATCCACAAAAACCCCTTCTCTCAAATAATCAACAGAAAACCAACAGGAAGAACCAAGACTGAAAAAGAGACCGCTAGAATGATGGGATATCAGCAACTGGACTAGTTTATGTATCTTGCTCAAAACCTGAACAGAGAGTATGTGAAAAAATCTAATGTGATCTACTACATCTAGTGTGTGAAAAATTAGGACAGTTTTTATGCTAAGAGAAGAAAAGCAGGCTGACAATTTAACAGAAAAGGTAAATATGAGAACTAATGGGATGATATAAAGAAAGCAACAGGTCTCATATAATCAAGTGTTCAGCCTTTTATACTCTCTTTCTATTTCTTCTCAAAAATTGTTACAATTCTTTTCTCTACTCTTCCTGGTGCAACCCATGTTCTGAGTAATTCACATTCAACATATATACTATACAGCTGTTTATGCTACTATTAAATTCCTTTCATAACAAGAAACTATTATCCAAGGCACATTTAAGCACCATGAAGTATTTGGGTTCAAATATCTGCCGTTCAGATTCATTTGCTCTTGGCAGCTGAGAAATAAAGAGATTTCTGTTCAAGAAAGAAAGATAATGTATTTAAGGAGATAAATTTTAACAACATCCTTATGCGTTTTTAATTCAGGTGAGGTGGTTTGGGGGACTGAAGAGGAAGACAAAAAGGAAACCTAACTCCTTTTCTCTCCCCAGTTGGTTAAGGGGCAGGGTCAGCCCAGCTGAGCTGGGAAGGGGATGCCCTTTTGCCTTGGTTTCCCATCGGCCTCTGGGGCTGAGGGATACCTGGGATGGGAGGGGGAGACTCCTGAGTCTCTGGTAGTGGACCCAGAGCAGGGACCTCTGGGAGTGGATCGGGATAATAAAAGACCTGAGGGAGCAGTGCTCACTCTTTTCAGCTCTGTGGTAGGAACAGAGCGCTCCTCCTCAGCACTGCTTGCCCAGAAAACCAGCACGGCTCCTGCTGCCCCCAACGTCTACCTATGGATTCCTGAGGTTGGTACTGTTTCCAGCTGAGAAGACCCCTTAGAAAAACCTCTTCACAGATGCTGCAGCCTCTGGAATACTGTAGCTTCTCCATTGAAGCTCTGGTTCATGTACCCCCACCTCTAAACCCCCTCTGTGCTCTTGGAGGGGGTCCCTTCGTCTTTCTCAGNAAGCTCTGGTTCATGTACCCCCACCTCTAAACCCCCTCTGTGCTCTTGGAGGGGGTCCCTTCGTCTTTCTCAGCCCCTGGACTAGGCATTGGTAGCCCATTCCCACTTCAGGGA
>VYZS01010733.1:0-10459 GCA_013400695.1 Neodrepanis coruscans | reverse complement strand
CCACCGCCAGCCTCTCCCAGCGCCGCCGCCGCCAGCTCGCCCGCTGCCGCTGGCCATCATGGCACCATCACCCGCAGCCCCTGGCGGCCCTCGGCGCGCGCGGCGGCTCCGTTCCCGACGCGGTCTCCACGGCCACAACAGCACGGGACCGCGGACAGTCCCGTCAGGGAGTAGCGGGGAGGAACGGTTTTATCCTTTCCAACCTACAACAGTATCTAAGCAAGATTTTTAGTACTAGGGTTTTATTACATGCCTTGTATTTAAAAGGATTTCTTAGTATTCTCCTATAGTATAATCCAGAGCTAATTAATTTGTATGAGAGGAAAAAGCTTGATTTGAAATTTCTTCTTCCTCCTCCTCTTTTCTTACACCCTACTTATCCCAAGAGAAAACAAAACAGATATTTTTAAGAGCTGCTTCAGAAGGATTAGAATGAGCCATCCAAAAAAGATCAGTGAGGTACACTGAAAGAAGGGACAGAAAATAACACATTTTCTTCTGTTTTGATTTAAGAAACCTCTCTTTGATTTCAGTGGGGTCAAGAACAAAAGAAGAATAAGATTAAAAAAAGCAAATCAATATAAAGTTATTTGCCCTGCAATTTATATTAAATTTTCACAATTTAATTAAACTCATTACTTCGGGGGTTTTTGTTGTTGTTTTATTGGGGTTTTTTTTAAATAGTCTTTCCTCTGAAGTCCTGTATTTCTTCTATTCCTCTGTTGTACCAGGAGTGATGCTGTTCTTTTAACTCTTGATTGTGACAATACATTTTCCTCATTCTCTTCTTTCTAAGAAGCATCCAAGCTGGTGGAGAGTAATTGTGAGAAACAAATGAAATCCTGAAGGAAAGAAGAAGAAAAAAAAAGACTTAGAAAGCATATAGTCCTTTTTTTTTTTTTTTGAGTGGGAGTACAATATATTAATGAAAAGATTTAAATGTGTTTGCTATTAATATTAACACAAGCTTTTTCTATGGCCTTCCCACTACAAGGAAAAAAAAAAAAAGTTAAATTTATGTATAACACTGTTTGGTGTTATTAAGACAGCCATATGATTTCAACGGTAATATAATACTGTGTTTAGAAGAAATCTTCAGTTTTAAATACTGGTTCACTTCAGTTATCTTTCTCTAAATTTTCTTCAATTTCCTAAAGTGCAGAATTTCAGCTGTATCCTCATTTACAAGGTGCATCAATAGATGATCAACAGCCACAGAATATTTAATAACAGACCTGTTTTTACAATAGGAGCTCTTTATGGGATTCTACTCATGTAGAAATTGATGTCTAGTACATTAATATCTTTATTTAAAATATTCACTCTTAGCTCCCTTTATAGTCACACTCAGCCAGAAAAAAAGAAGTATTTCTTGGACATGATCCCAAAAACACCTAAAGTAAGTCAGGAAATCATGCACTTGTATTCTTATTTCTATATACTGGCTGTAAAGGGACCTTAAATAGCTGATTTAATTATGTAGATCTGTTTTTTTAGATGAATCCCACATTGAACTTATTCTCTGCTGGGCACCTTCTACAATAGTAACAGTAACAGAAAGCCATCAGAGGGAAAATTATCCTAACCTTTGGAGAAAAAAAAAACAAGAACAATAACAACAAACCAACCAAATTTCTGAAGAATAAAGGGGTCTTCTGTAAATTTAGGGTAGGTTTTCAAGCAAAAGATGGAACTACATTTCCCTGATATAGAATTCGGCATAAACGTAGTCAGAAGAACAAAGATTAGCTTTGAATAGCAAAAAACTCAAAACCAAAGTATAACAATTTTGATGCTTTACTCTTAAGACGTTCTCAAATGATCAGTTACAGTTCTCATCTTTGAAATACATTGTCATTCTTGGGTAAAAAAACATCTTTAGTTATTGATTCTCCTAGCAATTTTGTCTTTATTGGAATATTCATGGTAATAAAATATTTAATATGTTCAGATCTAAAAGGTGACTTTAAAAGTGCTGTTTATCTAAATAATATGATTGAAACTAACTCATCAAATATCTACATCTTTTCCAGGCAGCTTGGAGCCATCTATGTATGCTGTTCATCAGTTTATACACCTGCACTGGTTTATCTAGACTGATTACATAAAGGTGCAAAGTGCTTAATCTGTAAAACATTTAATCCATGCTACAGTGCAAACTAGGGAATAACTGTCTGGAGAAGATCTTGTCAGAAAAAGCCTTGGACTTCCTGGTACACTAGTTGACTGTAAGCCACCCATGTGCTTTGAAAGACTGTAAACCACCTTTGCTCAGCAGTGGTGAGATATTTCTGAAGCACTGAGTGCAGCTCTGGTTTCCTCAGTACAAGAGAAATTGGTCTACTGGAGCAAGTCAGTGACAGGGGACAAGATTACTAAAGTTATGGAGCACATGGCATACAAGGATAGGCTGGGATTATTTCACTTGGGGAACAGAAGGTGTTAAGATCCAGCCAGTAAGAGATGCCTCTGCTCGATTTAGGGTACAAATGAGACTATATGCTGAAGTTAACAATAAGCATTTTATTAACAATGAATGTGAGGTAGAGAGAGAAAGTAGAGAGAGAGAGAGATAGAGAGAGATCAAGGAGAAGATAGTCACCATCCATGGATTCAACAGCATCTCCTTGGTCCTTCTTCACCCTGGACTTCTTGGTGGTGGCACCGGCAGTTAATAACTTTACGCTATTTATACATTTTTATACATTGAATTAATGCTCATTGGCTACAGTTCCCTTAAATGATTCCCTTACTTCTATTGCTAATTAGTCCATATGATCAGTCTTTGTTTTCTTTTGGGTTGGTGGATTTCTTGGGTTGGTGGGCCATGTGATGGTGGGCCATGTGATGATCGTGAACTCCCCCTGACAGAAGTGCCTTTTAGCCCATCACAGCTGATTTAAGCACAGTTGCTGAATTGTCTTTCCCTGTAGCCCAGAAATTCTACATTCCTTGTGTCCATTATAAGGGATACATTCTTCTCCCCAACTTTTGTTAACCTCACCCTAGGTCTGAGATAATATTTGGACAATAGCATCACTTTTATTTTAAGTTCCTGTTCCTGTGGTTTATTTTAGAGTTCATGTTCCAAGTACCCACAGAGGCATATTTGGGGGAAAGGTACTTTAGAATAAATTTTCGTGTGTAAACTCATTACATTTCTCACAGTAATGATAAGGTCTCAAATTTTTATTAGTTGTCTTTTATTTTCTTGAAATAATTCTGTTTAGCAGTACTGCAACACTAATCAATCCTGATTTGTTCAGGATTACATTAAGAACTTTACAGTACTATTATAAAAAATAATCACTAAAGAATCCATTTAATAATGGATGGGAGTCAGGTGCTTTTGTTCTTAGATTGATTAACTGTTGTCAGTACTCCTGATACTTCCAATGTGATCAGAATATAACCATATATTAATTTTCCTGAAGACCTCTGACACGTGGAGTGTCTGTGGAAGTTTATCTGTTCTATTGATCATCATGTATCTGAGACCATGTGGAGGAATAGAATGTGTTATGTTTTTAAGCCATATAACACTTTGTTGTCTGTGTAACATTCTAAAGTGTGTTTAGTATAATCTGTTGTAGAGAGATTTTTGGTTTTTTTTGAACTCTAGAGAGACCAGGAAGGGAGAGTTACTTGTAGGAAAGATCAGAGAGATATTTGTATTTGATACAAAAGTACTTCTCAGGTGTCATTATATATCTTGACTGGAATACTACAGTATTAACAGAGTATTTGACATTTTCCCCCAAACTAAAAACTGTGATCTTTCTTTTTAGTGTAACCAAAAACTGTGGTGGCATAAATACTTTCTCATACTAATATTTATTTGGAATTTAGACTTTGTAGATTTTATTTCTTACTTAAATGTATTTTAAACCTTACGGACATTAACACTAATATATAAAATTGAAGTTTACTCCTTTAAAAGTCATGTTGTTGGGAATGGATGATTTTAATATGGTTCATTTTCTTTCTGGCTGTCTGTTAGTCTCTGAATAAATTTTTAGAATTAATAGATTTGAGTATTAAAATGTGTAATGAGGAGGTATTAATCTGCTCCATCTGTTAGTTATATTAGTTTTGATCAGAAGGGATATCTGTGTGATCTGCTCTAAAATGGAGTATAAAGCTGTTTAAAAATTTTCCACCTCTGAAACAGGTGAACTTAAAGGCAAAAAAGAAGAGCTACATGCTTTATTTGGAAAATCTCTTATCTCTGAAACCCTTTGGCATGGCAATGGAAAGAATTTCTAAACAAATATTCCTGCCTGAATTTTTAGAAAAATTATTGTCTTCATGCTTCTTTTAGGTTGCTGTTTTATTATAATCTATTATTAATGATGCTGGAGGATGTAGGCATTTTAGGTATGTGATTATTTCATTAATTTGAAATAATTAATTCCAAAGTTTTTTCTACTGTTCATAATACATTATAAGAATTAAATCCCACAAACAACAGAAACAACAAAAATTTTTCCTCCTTCTTCTTAGTGTCTCCTGAAGAAAAATAAGATGAATCTTCAATTATCAGAACTAGCAACAATGATATTTTTAATTTTGAAAAAAAAACCCCACCAAAAACAAAAACAAACAAGCAACTAAACAAAACTAATGCCTAAAAAAACCCCTGCTAAACAAAGCAAAGAAAAACAAACAAACAAGACACACACCCCACCACCACCTCACATGGTAAGAACTACAAGGCAACTACAGTAATGATTAGATATCCATTATCAGTTTGCAGCATCTGCTGTAGTCGCTGGTAATCCACTTAAAATGAATTCCAGGAGGCCAGCAGTGCTTAACTCACAGACAGTTACCCATGAATATTGAATGATCATGACTGTCTCAGTGTTGCAAAACTCTGAGGTCATTGCTTGATGTTGTACAGGTGTATGTTCAAGCAATGAATACTACTTATACATAATAAGGTTGAACTTTGGTATATTTAGACCTTAGAAAGCATTTCTGACTATTCTTAAGAAAATCTGAGCATTCATAGATGGAAATGGTAAATACTGAAAATGAGACAATACAGGATTCCACTAACTTAAATAGAAAGGAATTCTTTTATCTTTAACAGCTTAATAATGGGGGCATTACTTATAGCAATATAGTTTATGAGATTTTGTGCAACAGGAATGATTTACAAAAAAGACAACATAATAAATGTTCACTGTTCACATCTGCATCCTCAACGCTCCTCCCCAAAGCACATACTCCCTGTTATTCCTTTCTCTGAAATAAAAATTTGCTGTGGTTCTGTATTGTTTAGGTGATCATATTTTTCAAAGAGGTATACAGCTATAATAATAATGCTAATCCAAGCAGAGTGAAATGTAACAAGAATTAAAAAAAAAGAAAAATCGTAATGTATCGTATGCTGTAAGGACATACTGAGGACCATTACTTTGAAGATCAGTTATATCTATTACATATTCCACTACATTTTGGAATCATGTTATATCTTCAACATAAATGCATATTTAATTAAGTAGTTGTTGTTGAAACTGACTTATTAATTAAATCATTTTCAAATATTTGGGGTTTGACTAATTTTTAGGAAAATACTTTGGCTCTATATGTTTCAGTTTTAAACCGCTAGAAACTATGAAAAGGGCTGTGAAAAGTTTGTGATACTTTGGGGTTTGGTTTTCTTTCTTTTTAAAATTTTAGCAATAGTGAAACATTTTAGAGAGCCTTCTGTTTACATCGTAAAAGTGATCAAAATGATGAGAGCCAAAAGAGAGATAATTTCAGCATGCTTCATGCCTCTTTGTCAAATAATGTCCCTCTTGTAAAATTAAGGTGAATTTAATTCTAATATATATCATAAAAAGGAGATTCTAGGGAGTCTCAATCAAACCACATCTTGTTTTAGCACTCTGTTCAAGATGATTAAATTTCCCATTTTCTGTTCTTGATGGGAGTTGAAAAGGGGAGTTATTTTTATTCCTAGTTCTATCCACTGCTCATAAAATTACAGATTGCAGATTTTCAAAGAAAGTAAAAAGTCAACTCCCAGATGCACTCACTTCTACTCAGGAAAGAAAAAAAAATAGTTATTAAAAATATCAGTGCTGTCTTCTTTCAATTGTGATGATACAGAGGAAAGAAAAGGAAGTGATTTAAGATCAGCAGAAATTCTATTATAGCAATTTTTATCACATGAAACAGTGCAAAATCTATTGGTACAGAACAAAAACCAATACAATAAATTCATATGAAAAAAAATTTTGGCAACTTCTGTAGACTAAAACAGGCAGTTGAGGATACTGACAAATCTCTTACAATGAATATAAAGATGTATTTCAGATAATAATAGTAATGTCAGTAAGAAGTTTTAATAGTTAACAAGGTTAGATAGCACTCAATATTTAGTTCCCATTATAGAAGTTTTGGGAAAGAAGAAACTTCTTGTCCTTTCTGGACAATAATAGTGACATTAAGCAGACAAAACTAGCAAAACGATACAGGTCTGGCACTCATAGGAGTTTATATGTCTAAGGAAAGGGGGATGAGAAGACTTGTCATTATTTCTGGGTACTCTTACTACATGAAAATCTGTTAATTTTAAAATTTAAATATCTTTAAAAGGCAAATGTGTTATTTCTTCTTGTCTTATTGTGCTTCGATATATATTCATTAAGACATGAGGCATTATGTAGTTCCTTTTGATGGTTTTTTTTTTTCTGTGCAGCAAACTCCTGCATTTCTTACATCTTGTTTAATGTACTGATATAAGAAATTATATACATTCAGTAGATATTAAGAGCAAGAAAAAAAAAATGTATTAACTGCCTTATTTAATTTTTAGGAATGTAGCATCAAAAAGCTGACATACAAAAAAAAAAAATAAAAATCAGTAGATAGCCACATTTGGGTCAAACTTGATTGAAATGAATTACAAAGAATTTTCTGATTGAAGTTTGGGATAAACCAGGGGAAAATATTTTACTATCAACACTGAATGGTACTGTCTGTTTATGCAAAATATAGTATATAATAAAGGCCTGACATAAAGAAGGAAGCATACTTCTAGGAAAATTAATCCGAAATATTGGTTTTAGGGTGGTTTCTCTTTAGATTTTGAAAATAATTAAGAAATCATGTCCAAGCAACAAACAAGCCAACAAAAAGACAACTCAGAAAGATAAAAGCGTCTTGATTTCAGAAGCAATGTGCATGTCTCACCCAATGGAATTGAACATGTGCTTGCTTTACTAACTGTGTGCTTTCATATTTTGCCACTAGCAGATGCAGTTAAACAATCAAAGTGTAACTTCAGACCATCATTACTGGATAGTAGCAGATTCAATTCCAATGAAGCAATTTCTTTGTTTGTGTTTTGTTTGTTTGTTTGCTGTTTGTCTCAAATTAGGACTATTGAATAATTTCAGAGTTTTAAAATAACTGTATTCTGTTTCATTCTCCATATAATTATATTGATATAATCTTTGATTATGAAACTTTATTGAGTAAATAATTATCTAACTAGATAGAGACAGAATTTAATATCAAATTCCAAGCACTCCAGTCTTCACAGAAAATCAAGGTTCTAAATTAGTTTTCATATTAAATATTGGGCTTTTTCACACTCTGGACTATATTCTCAATCACATTTAATATTCACAATATCCTAGTAAAATATATGAATAAAAGAGAGAAGGAGGATTGTTGGTTAGGGTTGGTTTTCTCTTTTTTTTTTTTTTATTCTTCATTCTGACTAATTTTTAATTGTTATACAAAGCAAACAAAATTATTTAGGCTCATCTTAGTTTGGCTCTCTGAAAACTGCATTTCTTTCTAAAAACCATGAGATAATTTCCAAAATCTACCAACCTGTCCTAAAATAACCCTCTAAGGCAGATGAATTGGCTTGCATTCTAAGGTACCTATCTCTCTGCAGCAAAAACAGGCAGAACACAGCTGCTTCCAGAAGACTTGTCATTAAATGTCACTGTAATAGAAATCACGCTCTCTTGCTTTATCAATTACAACAAAATCAAATGCTTCACAAATATTTTTGCTACTGTAAAAAATATTCACGTTATGGAAAAAAAAAGAACATTAAAGATTCTAGGACATGGCTACACTTATGTCTAAAGCCAAGGAAACTCCTTAACCTGAGCACTGCTAACATACTGAGTCTAAATATTCTTTGCTGCTCTGGGTAAGCCAACAGAAGTCTGGCTTATATTGAACTTCTTGTTGCTAGTAGTTTTCAGGGCTGCATGTTTTTATTTTATCAGTTATGAATTAATTAGTCCTTTAAAACTACAGAATTAACAGAACAGATAATTCTGCTTTTCGGATAAGAACATCATGTGTAATATGAATAAATCTGATAAATATAAAATTTATCAGATTTATCTCGTGACACATGAAAAATATAAGTCAATGTGCACAGAACAGGCCTAGAACGGCAAAATATAGGCTAAAAAATGGAGCTTAATATACCTCTGTATATTAATGGCAAAAACTATTTTGTTATTTTATCCTCAAATTTAGAAGTTGCAGCTAACTGAGGAAGCGAATTAACATACAGCCTCAGGTTCCCACAATTAAAAAGTGAACCACTTAGATATTTGGCTGTTTTTCCCCTCTTTCTGATTTTTCTCTTTCTCTTATTTTAAAATGAAATGATTTCTCTTCCTCAAGGCCAGAATCGTGTCTCTGACCTGTAAAACATGAATCAAAAATTATGTTTTTCTTCCGTATTGAAGGGTGCATTATCCTTTTGATACTTCCATTAATTACAGCAAATGTTTTATAATTCTTATAAAATAACAGTGCTGTCAAAATTAAACGAAACTTGACTTTCTTTGTAAGTCATGAGGAAAGGTGCTATTAAGGAGAAGTTATATGCATTTTATGTGGTAAGTGGGCATAGAAAAACTATAGTAGTGTATATAGATATATAGACATATATATATATATATAACTTGATATGTGCTTGCAATTAGGCATGCACTCAAATACATTCGGAGTTGATTCATTCTGACCAGCAAAGGAGTCAGTGATTGCAGACATATAAATTACTGTAGAAGAAATTTCGAACATAAATTTTCTTTTGAACAATGAAATCACTTATTAGAATCATTCAAATGGTGAAATCACATTTTAAGACCTCTCAAAGAGAAAAGTTGGAGACTTCTTTTTACACTGTATTAGCTGCATCACAGAAAATGCAAGTGCTTTCATTTTATCTTGGGACCTTATTTGTTAGTGGTTTGCAAGATATTTATGTATGGATACTGAACTATTTTGAAAAGAGGTTGTAGAGAAAATGGAGTGAACTTGTAGAATTCTGTCACTGATGGAATACATTTACTTAGTTTTCAAACTAATAAAAAGCCTCTATCCCAATAATTTGAATGAGGATAAAATTGTTAGCATGTTTAGCGTTCATCATGATTATCGTTGTAACGTTTATTGTTGAGGAAGCACCTAGATGACAGTTGAGCTAAGAAAGTAAAGCACTATGTATTATGTACACATATAATCCCATCCTAGAGCATTCAGCTGGGAACAGCTTCTTGAGGTCATAAACTAGGTAATCAGTGAATAAAATGAGAGAGAATGCAAAGAAGCAAAAATCAGAACCAAAGTGGCCCACTGACCTTCTTACGTCTTAAGCCCTTATTTCTTCCCATATCCGTAACTCCTGAATGCGTGCTTTATTGCACCTTGTTTTGCCTCCAAGATGTTCACAGGGAAATGTTTGTTTCTGAAACTTCATTCCACACCTAAGACTGTTTTAACTATGAAGCATACAACTTAACTACAAAATTCAAAATCATAGATTCAGAAAGGAGACTGGATATGTAGTCCTGAGACAGATACAAAAAGCCATGAAGGAGATGGAGCTCTGATGTGCATTTGTTTACCAGACTTAAATTTTAGTTCAGTCAAGACGAAAAGACATGACTTAATAAAATTTAATAATGAACATGCTGTGAAAATGTTAGAGATTTTGTGACTGTTTTTCTACTCAGTAATAAGTGTAGTTTATTTATAGTTTGAATTATAAATAGTCACAGGCAATCAGTCTTTACTGAGGTGCCTGATGATACTAACTGTTCAAAAATATCAACATTTCATTACGACAATAGAAAATCAAGAATCAACAGAAAGAGACTGGTGCTGTTCTGATGATTTTTTGGAAGATAGGACAACTTCGTGGTTTGAGTAAAGTTCTTCTAAAGCTCACTTCATTCACATATTAAAACATTTCACATTAAGCACTTGCTTTTTTTTTTTTTTTTTTAGAATCAATATTTGAAGACAAATGGCTTGATTGGTTATATTTGCAATATAACTGGTACAATTTTTCTCTATCAGAATAAAGCTGAAGCTTTGGTAGTTTTTCTTCTATTTTTTAACATTTACAGTATTTTTTATTAGCTTATCTGTCCTGGTTTACACAATATTAGGTGTTATCAAT
>VYZS01010732.1:12793-24190 GCA_013400695.1 Neodrepanis coruscans | reverse complement strand
GCCGGCTGTGCCGAGCCGAGCAGCGCTGGGCAGCGCAGAGCTGGGCTGCAGCGCAGGCACGCAGCGCAGCGGGATGAGCCGCCGCTCCCCGCCGCCCCCGGCCGTGCCACTCCCACTGGCCCGCGGCAGACCGGGGATGGGGGAAGGGGAGGAACGATTTCTACTCTCCAACCCACAACAAGCAGTAACAAAAAAAATTTCTGTATTATTGACCCTGTCCTCAGCACAAATCCAAAACGTAGCCACATACTAGCCACTGTGAGGAAAATGACCTCTATCCCAGCCAAAACTAGTACAAGTTTTATCCTTGAGATATTCAAAAGCCATCTGGACATGGTCCTGGACAACCAGCTCTAGGTTGCCCTACTTGAGAAGATGGGCTGGATAAGCCCTCCAGAGGTCCCTTCCAAACTCAAACATTTTGTGAATTTGTGCCTCACTTGTTTGTGCTTGTCTGAGTCCTGTATGTAAATGCCGTTATGAGAAGTAACCCCCACAGCTGACAGATGCTAAAGCCTGAAGATATTAAAATAGGCTTTGGATGATGCTACTCAATGGTGGATTAAGGACTGTAGCTGTCTTGCCTGCGTTTTCCAGGGTGGTGCCTTCCCCAGCCATTTTTGCAGGCGCAGCTCCGTGGCCACGGGCACTGGGGGCTGCTGGCACTGCCAGGCGCTGCCGGCCCCCGGCCCAGGCCTGGCTCGGCACTCCGCGCATGCACGGTGGGTCTCCCGTGCGCATGGAATAGAGGGGGCTATTGGTGGACCTCATGCAGCTGAGGAGCCACCATGGCGTGTGGCCGGGGTTGGCACGGGTCGGGGCGGCCCGGTGGCAGTGCTGGGACGCCCCAGGATGCCGGATGGGGCCACGGGGGACCCGCATTTCCCGGCCCGAGGTCGACCATGTGGTTGAGCCACCATTTTAGCTCATAGCGGAACCTCCCGCTAGGGGCGGTTCCCGGGCGCTGACTGTACAATCCGAGGGACAGTTCGTGCCTGGGGAGCGCCTGCACCTGCGCGAAGATTGGTCCCCTATAAAAGGGCGAGAGCAGTGGCCATCTTCCTCTTTTCTGGATAGAGCTGGTCAGGAGAACATCTCTGCTTGTCTCAGTGCCGAGTTTTGCAGCGGCGCGGGCCAATCGGTGACTCCAGTGACAGCGGCACGGACTGAGGACTACATCTTTCCATCAGCACTGGTATTTCCTTATCCAGGAAGGGGAGGGTAGGGACAAGGATCCTTTAATTTTTACCATGTTTTTCAGGAGGCTCTGGTAAAGACCCAGCGCTACCCTAATGCTTCCCCTGCATCAGCCGCTGGCTCTGGAAAAGCTTAATTTGTCCTTTTTTTCTGTTTTATTGTGGGTTTTCTGTGTGTGTAAAATAAACCTTGTTATTTGTTGGGTTTTTTTGGTGTGTTGCTTCTATTGGATCTCTCTTGTCAGTACCACGCCTCCTACTGGTAAAACCACGACAGATACTTTATTAAATCTCCACTTTTAGAGAAAAATTTCTGTTTGGGAAGTGGAGTGATCAGAGGAAGGCACTTTCTGGGTTAGGGAAGAAGTTTGTCTGAGAGCACAATGTAAATTCTTTAATCATTAAAATGATAGATAATTTTTGGTACTTTGATGCCTAGATTTAACCGCCAGGGAATAACAAAATATTGCAGCTTTCCTTCTATCCTGTTTTGTGAATATTTATGAAGAGAAGGAGAATTTATTTATTGGCTTACCTGGAGACAGCCTGGGACTGGCCCCACTACATGACTTGTTCTTTTCCATTGCATGTTGTCCACAGCCCTTATGATGCGCTTTCACATTTTTGTCATCCAACCACACCCTTAAAATAGAAAAGAGCTCAACTGCAAAGGCAGACAGAGTAGGCTGTATGTGCCTCTATTTCTTTAGCGATAATTGATACAGAGAAAGAAATTAAAAGTAGAGTATGATGAGAACTTTAAAGTTTTCCTGAAAACTGACCTTTTACCTCCCCCAGGAAAATGCAATAGGAGAGAAGAGATGGAGCTGGGTAAGTAAAGTGAGTTTGCTCTGGATTATTACATGCTAATTACTTTGACAGCTGCCTCTGAAGCAACATCTACATTCAGGGCATATGCACGCATTCCACTGTGTCTGTCTCTGTAGATATAATTCTGTCAGACTGAGTTATAATTCAAGATCGATGGGAGGAAGGGAGAAGTCTGTTTCAAGCAAATGGTACTCCTAGATCATACAAAAGTAGGAAAGATCTTTACCAGAGCTCTTTAGGAAACTTGGATGAATAATGCAGATGGGATAAAAATCGATTATTTTAAGGTTTTTCCACCTCTTACACTGTTCCCCATAAATGTATACAGTAGAAGAAAGCATGACTTAAAAATAACATGGCTCAAAGTTTGGTATACCAAGTATTGGAAGAGATTGTCAGTTAATGACTTTGGCCTTAACCCCATTCCAGTACAAGTAAATTGAATATAGATCTTGTTATTTTCAAGTAGTTTTAAGATCAATGAATTCCCTACCTTTTATATGTTGCTAACTCACTGATTACTTGAATCATTATGGGCATAGTGGGGTGTGAGTAGGTCTGCCATATAGCTAGGTTTTCCAAGGCATGCTGTCCTGTTCCCAGAGAGAATAAAAAGAATGTGATTAATTATTCACACTTTTCACAAGGGCCTTGTCAGGGCCACCCTTCTTTCCCTTTCCCTGTATGGGTACAATCCCTGTGGAGTTGCCTACCACCAGAATGGGGCAGAGTGACTGAGCCCAAACTTACCAGCTCTTCAGAGCCAGTGCTGCTATCCCATTGCATCTGGGCATGTCAGAGCAACCACTGCAGTGCCCTGTAGCTTCTGGATAGAAATCTAGGAGCCCTACAGGCATCAAACATCCCTTTTAGTTGGCAATAGTCAGGAACCATCAGAGACTGTCAAGGTCTCATAGAAACAAGTGCTTTGGCTTTGTTTTTTCCTCTGCCTGTTTATGCCCTCTGTGCATATGAATTCTTCCTACTTTACCTACACAACAGAGAAATCTCTCACAGGTTGACTGATGATGTATAGATGAAAACACTAGGGGGTTTTTATGCAACTACTATGCCTTCATACGTTGCAGCCTTATTCTCAAATCAGTTGACCTCTTAGGGAAGCAATGGGGAGCACCAAGGGGATCACCAAGGGGATCTCCTGTGTCTACTAATAGTGTTCTGGAGTTTATGCATTCTCACTGGTCTTCTAAGCTACTGATTTTTTAAAACTTTGAACATTTCTACATAAAAAATTTAAGCTGTTTTCTGACATTAAATTGTTTCCCAGGTGCTTGGTATTGTTGGGAAAAGAAATCCCACTTTTAATATAAACAATTGCTTTTTAAGGAATGAGAATTTCTTCTACTAAAATACAGTATGAAACTGTGTAAAGGGTAGTGCTTTTCTTCTGCTTTTATATCACACCCTTATTGCCTACAGGCTGACCCCACTTTTGGGAGAATCACTTGATTAGTTCTAAATATAGCACTGCATCTGTCCTTAAATGGGAGTGACGGGGCAGTAGCCTTTAGAGAGGGGAATTATTTTTGTTTTCCTTCAGCAGAATTTGCTAAGCTGGGAAAGGCTGGTCTTCCTCTCTGCTTTGCAGTTTTTTATATCCCTTGGTAAGTCCACTTTCAATCAAGGGTTTTCTTGTTCAGAACAATGAGAATGCTTGTAGGAGGGTGTGGGGTGTTTTTCTGTAAAAAAAAAAACCCACCCAAACCCTCAAAAAACCCCTTCCTCAGGGGAACAAGCAATAAGCAGGACACAGATTGATACATTAAAAGAAGAAAAAATAGTTTTATTCTGTGGATAGTGACCTTGATTTTACTGTGTATTATATTTTCTCTCTTTCTTGCCGCATATAAAGAACTACATTACAGAAATCCATAGCTCTATTTGCATATGGGCTTTTCCAATTGCACAAATATTTGCAATGCCACTTGTGTGCTTATAGTGTATGATTTATCTGAAGTCTGTGTGTAAATAATTAAACATAGAAACGTATAATAGCTGGCAAAACTATTTGACATGCTGAAGAATAAGATGTAGCTAGAACAAAAAGAAATCTATTTTTAGTTTTTGTCTGTCATGCTTTCAAGTACATGTTTCCAGAAAATGTATTTCTGGTGTCTGTATTGCTCTAGGGTATGTGTTCTGTGCCACATGTAAATTCCAGCTAAATACCACTGATAGAGTCTTGGGAAATCATGTTCATGCTCTTGAAATTATGCCTGTGCTTTGATAACGCCTATGAGTCAATGAAAGTATCATAATGAAGGATACTGAATGTTGGGATATTGGGAAGTGACTTTCACCATCTCACTGTCCAACAGTCTTTGCTGTCTGGTTGAAGGGATTTAATACATTTGCCAAGTGAAGGGAAATCTTCGAACTTTATCAGAACATATTGGAAATCTGTGCGTTTGGAATGTTAGGGTGGCAAGGTTTCAAGACAACATGGACAAATTCAGCCTCATTTAATTCCCAGTCTTATATGATTATGATTTTATAAGATAATATCCACATTTAATACCCTTCCTGAGATATATACTGTTTAGCTTCTAGCAGGGAAACTAAAAGAAGGTCAGGTTGGAAACTTCCACTCCTTTCCTTCATGAGAGTAATAGAAAAGTCAAAATTACCTTTCTCTTTAGACCCACAAAAATATAGAAACTGGTGCTCCCCTCCACAACAATGACCTTTCTGGAGGGAAAGGTATCCAGGACTGTGCATTCTCCCTACCTGCCAAAGAGAAAATTTTTCTCATCAAGGATTGTGGATACAACTGTGACCAAGACCACCCATGATATATTTTAAATTACCTCCACACTAACTGTTCTGGCTAGAAGGAAGAGCAAATCATTCAGAGACTATTACAAGGTCAAGGTGTGCATTCTGACTAGTCATAGATATGCTATAGCCAAATGATTGCATTAAAATCCTGAACCTACCTGTATACTATTGAAAATGGTATAATTTGATGTTGTGAAATGTTAAAAGTCTACTCATTTAAAAATATAAAATTATTAAAAAGAATAGACACATCTGTGATGGCTGGTATTGTCAGCTGCTTCAAAGTGTTGTTTTACTGGATATTCAGATGACTAGAAACAGAGGAGATAATTCAATTTTTAGATTAAATAACAGAAGTAATGAATGCATTTCTGGGGAAGATTTGAACCAGGTTGACATTTTTGTTGACAAGATTTCTTTTTAAAAACAATTTTCAAAATGAGGAAAATACTGTTCTATACAGAGGAGGTGTGATCAGTGAACTGTAAAACCAGTTATGATATAGCTAAAGACATCAGAAAAGAAAAGAAGTCTTAAAGCTTGTTAAGTAATGTCTGGAATTCGGCAAGTTTTAAGTGAATGAGAATTCCATATGCCTTTTTTAAAACAAGAATTTGATAATCATTTGTATTCTGTTGTCAAAAAAGCTAAAATTGAACTCATGCAAAATGAAAAGGCTTTCAATTGGAAGGACAGAAGTATGTTAAAATGACAGTAGATTTGAGTGGGTTTTTAAGTTCATCCTTTTTCATGCACAAAACATAAATTTCTGTGTAAGATCTAAATATATGCATGTGTACAGAGGTAAAAGGCTGGAGAGATATATTAGAATTTTAGAAGTTTATTACCAAAATGGAGAAGATTTTACCAGATCCTTTACATCCCATCCTGTTTAGACTGCAGTTTCTACGAGCTGCATAATTCATAATGTTTTAAAAAGATTTTCATGAAAGTCAGTTTCTGGGGGAAAATGCTACTGTGTTATTAAACCCACAATTTCTACACCACGGACATAACCATATGGAAAGGATCACGTATTTTTTGAGGCAATATGGCAATTCTTTAAACTGGTCATTAGGAGCAACCAATGATTAGAAGGTGTTTAATTTTTTTTGTTTGTTTTGTTTTTCATTGTGGTATGTAAGTGATATGGATTTAAAAATATTTTTATGAGTTAAATATCATGGGCTTTAGTGCACCACAGAAGTATAAGCTGGCAAAACAGGGCTTTCTAAAAACACTTAACTTTGAACAACATGGAGAAAAACAAGTGGAACTACAGACAGGTAGAGGAAACAATGCCTAAGTCATGGGAAAAAAACAGGACAACCCCTCAAGTCAGTACAAATGGTCAAAGACATTTCAGAAAGATGAGATATAGAGGAATATCAAGAATGAGGATGTGTATGTGGGAGCAGGATGTACTGATCTTTCAGCTGGAATGAGGAGGATAGACTACGTGAGGTCAGGCAAGAACTCGTGAATTGTTTTTGGCACTTCTGCAGATGGCCAAGAACAGAGATTAGTAAAGAAAGTACATGTTGCGTGGTATAGCATTGACAGGTCAGGCTGAGAAAGTACATGCTGCATAGCGCATTGCTTATTACAGGAGCCTTCTGGTTCTAGGAATGCAAGTTGTCTATCTACGGCGAGCACAACCATGTTCTTCTTCCCATGACATTTGTCAACATATCCATCAATTTAGCTGGCTATGTGCATGCTCTCTGAGTCTATGTAAATGATCATGTTAGAGTTTACTACTTGTCCTTTAAATCTTAAATTAACTCACTTATCAAACTATCAATGTTTATATCAGACTCTTGGCTTCTCTGCTCAAGAATGTGGCCCCTGGTCATATGGTCTTAGATTATTTCTTTCTATTCAGATCAGTATTACTAGCTCATGAAACTATGCATATCGTGACCTGGGAACTCTGCCTTTTATTCATGGTTGAATATAAATTATATATATATACATAATATATGCTACTAAGCGTGAGGAAATATATATTTATGTAAACAGATCTGAATAGTCTAATTCACCTGTGTTTTCTATAATTAATCTTTTAGAACATTTGGCTGATGTTTTCTTTGAGTTTAATAGTCTTCTGAGTGGTTTATACAACACATAGATTAATGCACTCATAATGATGTTCTCAGCATTCACAGCGATAGAAATAATTATGAATAATAATAATAAAAAGGCAGACATACAATGGTGCTGTGTTGCACCAAAAATGTAAGGGTCAGATGAGACACTAAATATTTTAGGACCGTTTTGTCTTGTAACTCTAGGTCTTTTTCTTAAAATTTTTAAAATTCAGTGTTGTTAATAGGAACTTCATGGAAGAAGTTGAAGGATTTTTTGGTGACACACAGGCTATATATTTCAGCAAGGTCTCTGTAATTCTTGCAGTGGAACTTGATGAATAAAACTTGAGATTTGCTTTTCAATTTATAGTTGTTCAGAAAATTAATTTGTCTTTCTCTGGATCTATTTATGTATTTTTTCTGTTGTTACTGAATTCTCAATTTTCTACTGGGATTTTTTTCCCCCAGTGGCTCTGCCAGACTACTGCCTACATCTCACTTTTGGGTGAGTTCCACCAGTTGACTTGCCAGTATAACTGGGTCTCCAGACATTGTCAGTAATAAATTATTGGTTTACCTAAATCAATAAATTCAGTGAAGATAAGCTGTAATCTGTATATCATATTCTCTAACACTGTTAGTGGTGGGTTGACTAAATCTTAGAATATATTTCAAATATCTCAAATAAATGTGTACCAGTGAAAAACTGGGAAAACTGTCAAAACATTGTTCCTAGGAATACAATAGAAACTTCTTTTCTCAGGAGCTAGATACTGTATATGCTGCTTTTACAGTGGCACTGTGATTTTGCTCTTCTGACACTTGTCTTTGCAGCACTATTAAGTATTAAATACATACTCTGCAAGTATCATCATAATTAACTGATGGTTATTATTACATTTGGAATTGTTGCCAGGCAGCTCCGCTCTGTGTTAAGAGAAGGCAAAACGAGTCTGGCTGCTAACAAGCTCTATTCATTACTTGTGTGGAGTCTGGAAGTTCATGGCTACCCTTGTTTCTGTACTCAGAGTGTTTGGGTAAATGTGAAAAACACCTGAACCCAAATTTTGGGTGCTGATGAATAGAAGAAGATATGCAGTTACAGTTTATTACTCTACTTAATGATTAGCATTTTTGATAAATACTATATGCTGGAAATATAGTATATACTGGCATTTTACATTGTTAAATGTTGTATCTAAATGAGTTTTTAAGATTTCTATTCAAATTCCTTTAAACTTTCATTTTATATACATCATGAAACTGCCTATTTATGTAACTTTTTGTTAAAAATGTGGACTTTTGGTGTGGGTATGAGGCAACTTCTTCTTGGCAGGGTCCATGTTTGAGCAGAGCCAGGCTGTGGGGAGCTGGAGACTGACCCTGCTGCATCATTGCTAGGGCAGAAGCTCATGACCCTGAGGGCTGACATGGGGTTCTGGGCTGTGGGCAGGGTGGGGGGAGCCCTAGAGGAGGCTGGGCAGTGACAGGTCCATTGCTATCCCCAGGACCCTGACACACTCTTGACATGATCCCTGGGTGGGTTGATGTTGCTTCACTTCCCAGAGGTACCCATAGTTGGGTCCCAGGCCATGCCTCCATCTGTGACCTGGCTGCCGGTGCAGAGCTGGCAGACTGCACGCTACAGGGGAACATAACAATGGGGATGCTCCCCTTTGCTTTTGGTAGGAAATTAGATATTACTGCAATAATTTGCCTGACTAAATCTTCAGGATATGGCTCAAGGTGTTTATAGACATTATTGTGGGAACTTGCTTCATTGTCACTGAAGTGTAGCTGCCTCAGAGGGAAGGTGTTGGCTGTTTGTTGGAATTCCTCGCTGCTGTTTGGACCAAACGGCCCGGGAGTAAAGAACCCCATACCCTACTTAGACTGCAGTTACACAAGCTGGCACCTATTCATGATGCAGCAGGTGACATTCCTCACTTTTGCAAGAAGTTGTCGTATTTCTAATGAGCATAAAGGGATGTAGGCACCTCCATGTTCTATTAATGATGTAGTTGGGAGTCTGCTTAACTCTAACTCTGTGGGAAACATGCTTTTCAAACCCATACTGTTTCTTGGGAGCACCTTGAATGTTTCTGAGAACCTTCTGTTCAAATATTGATCGAACTTTGGAGAAGGTCCACAAGAAGGCAACCACAATGATTGTTTGTCCAGAAAAAATAACCCACGAGAAAAGATTGCACGAGTCATCTTTGTTGAGTTTAAACATGAAAGCTGAAAGGTAGTGTAAAGAAAATCTTCAACAGGATGCTGCAATAGTCAGAGAATATAATCTATTTTTAATGTTGTCATGACGAATTGGACAAGAAATTGTGAGCATAAATTGCAACAATGGAAAAAGTAAAATGTTTGAAGAGCAGAGAGCTGGAATGCATAACAATGCCCAAAAAACTGTCAAATTCCCATCCTTGAAAATTTCTGTGGAGGTGTTAAATGACATCTGCAAAGAAGGAGAAAAACATTATGACAATTATCTTTTAGCACTATTATCTGTGTTTCATAGCTCACACTGTATGACTGATAAGATACTGCTTGAGGTACTCATGTGTGCATTGATGGCTCCATTTGTCACTAATTGATGGAATTTTATGCATTTTTGCATGTTCACACACACGTCTACATACCAAAAAATACAAAACCAAAGTGTCTGAAATATATGGCTAAATATGTCTATGGCTAAATCTATGGCTAATTTTACTCTCTGCAGGAATTACTGGTTGTAACAAACTGAAGTATGACTTCAATAGCAGTGCCGTTTTACCAGAAGAGACACAAGCACTTTGATCAGTCCTATCGCAACATTCAGACAAGATATATACTTGAGGAATATGCAGCAAGAAAGTAAGTGTCATCCATTGGAGCATAGAAAAGTTTCTAATTTGGGTAGTCAGTTCTTAGAATCAAGATACTTATCTTACCCCTCCACCCACAAAAGTTGTGATTTATTCAGAATTATAGTTTTCAGGTTCCTTCCATTGGGATACTCCTTGTCTAGATTCTCCCAAAAACATAGCTAAGCTTTCTAACAACATTGCAACACACCTACGCAGACCTTTTAGCTTACGATCTGTCCTGTCTGCTACATTTGAATGGAAAATTCTTCATTTTTGACTCAAATTGAAACTCTGGCTTAAGAAAAATTTCCATGAGATTTACTGTAAGTCACTGAAACAGTTTTTCCCTCATCCTTCCTCCCTCATCCATATGACATGATGATATTCTTCCTGAGATTGTATATTCCTATTTATAGTTTTTGTCATTCAATTTCCTTTTTTAAACTTAAATGAAGGCTTAACTCTTCTCATGTGAAATCTTAGAGTTTTAGCCACAAAATACACATTCTTTGTATCTTGAAGCCTGGAGTTTATGTCTTGGTTGCTTCAGAATCACTGTTCTACCTCCTTAGTAATTAAGATGCCTCCCTAGCTGTCTAACTTGTCCATCTTCCCTTACGAAAGAGGGGAGTTTATGGAAAAGGTTTTGTGAAATGTAGAAAGGCAGAAATACTTAGAAACGGACAATGCTATGGGGATTCTTTGTGATTAAGTGTATTAGACAGGCTGCTACGCTTGTGGTTCACTGAAGTGCTATTATAGCACGTGAATGATTGAAGACTGAGATAAGTATAAATTTTATAGAATGAAATAAAACACCTAATGATCCACAGTGACAGATGATGGGCATTAAGCCCTAGAAGGACTGGTGAGAGTCAGCATCTAGTGAAGTCAGTGAAGGTGCAAAAGTTTCTTACTGAACAGTGTGCAGTCATGGTATTCAGCTTATTCAGCTCAGAGTAATTTCTTTGACTTTTGTGAGTTCATGTTTTACCTGAATTGCTGAGTTATAACAAGGTCTTTTGCATTTGAAGAGCTGCTTCCAGGCAGGCCGCCTATTATGAATCATCTGGCTTGGGCAAAACAACATGTAGACTCTGTGCCAGGAGGGCACGCACCTTGGCGCATGAAACAATGCAAGAATCCAGGAAAAGGTAAAGCTCTGCTGGTGCAATATAACCTGTGTAGGGGCTCTGGTCCCATTTAGTATCGCCCTCTTGCCAGGGCTCTTTTCAGAGTTGGCAAGACTGGAGGCTTCTGTCACTGTTCTTCACAAATCTATTTTGGCTGGAACACTAAATGACTGAGTGTCACTTTCAATCTCATATTTCAACCCAGAGTTGCTCCCCTAATCCCCACTCTGACCCTTGAAAACAGCTTTAAAACAAAAATAAATGAGAATCTACCTGATAGCCAAAATTCATTTTGAACAAAGCTCCTTCTCTATTCCTAAATTTCTGATTTTTTAATTTAAACTGGATCAATTTAAACTTTAATTTAATTTAAACTTTAAATTTGGATCAATTTAAACTTTCTGAGTTCTTTCCTTAATATCAAGAGGATTTAATGTCATATCTCAGTTAAAGCCTTGATATGAAGTGCCATAGTAAATGTGCTGAT
>VYZS01010729.1:29819-42374 GCA_013400695.1 Neodrepanis coruscans | reverse complement strand
TATATATATATATATATATATATATATTCTACATCCAGAACTTTCCTAAGAAACTTTGTGCTTGGGGCATATTTTCGTTTTATATTTTATCTTAAGAAGACAAAAATTAAGTATTTTCTTTCTGATAAATGCTATTGATAATCAGGAAAGCAATAATTAAATATCTGACAAACATTTAAAGGGAAATGTGTGTTGTGTATATGTTAATGGTTTCGTGTGAAGTGAGTAATGTCTGTATGACTGTGATTGTTTAATCATGTAAGTAGAAAAATGCCTGTAAGGAATATATATTTTATTAGTACAACTGATATTTTTGGAGAAGGGAGCTAGACAAGATTTCTGGCACACAAACCCTTTTTCATGCATATGTTTCTTCTGTCATTCCGTAGTGTGGTTCAGAGACTAAAAGGTGTGCCATATGTCTTTGCTGAAGTGTTTATAGCTTTTATTTAAATTTAATTTCTCTAACTTCTAGAAACATATTTCAAGTTCTCAAGTTCAAAGTATTAAAGATCTTTTCAGTCTTAAAAGAATTTATTTTATAATTTCCCTTATCAAAATTAATNGGCATCAATAGCTATGGATTCATATCCAGCTTCTCTGGGTCTTCAGAGATGAGGTTGGAAGAAGGTTTCACTTCACTTTGACAAGCTTCAATGAAAAATCCATTCTCTTTCTGTTTCAACAAGGAAAAAAAAAATTCTAAGGAACTCCAAACCTACACTTAATCAGTACTGTAATCTTGAAGATTACATTAAAAGGCTGATTTTCAACTGACCTGCACAATTTTTCTCAGATGTCCTATATTCTTCATAAGTAATGCATGAACACTCCCTGATTTCCATGTAGAGAAAGCTGCCTGTCTGTGATAGTTGCACTTTGGTTTTGTTTCTTTTATAGCACAAACCTATGATCCTAGTGAAGTAACAGAGATGCAGTGAAATCTATGAGCATCTGGAATTTCTGACTGAGATAGTTTGTATTTTTCGGCAACTACTTTTACAACTAGACTACTGCTTTTGTCACTTGTTTAAATTATGCTTCATAGTTTATTTGGGCAATGTTTTGGTAACGAGAAAGCTTTTGCACCTGATCCAGAGGTGGCACTGCACTAATATGATTTCATGGAGCCTCCAATTGGATAAAGAAAATGCAGTCAGGTAATTACAGCAATAGAATTTCAGCTATGATGAAGTATTGAGAAAAGGGACAAAAAAGCCTCTCTCACCCAAAGCATCAAAGGGGTTGAAAATGGTGGCATACAAAGCTGCCAGAGTATGAAAAGCATGATATACTAGAGCCATCAAAGAATGGACGTCTGAACAGATGAGGAGAAAGAGTAAATGTCACTGAAATAGAACAGATAATGGCTTTTTGCTACCGCATAAATGCTAAGGCCACAAGGTGAGTCAGAAGACATTTCAAAACAGGCAGCATTGATCCTGTGATAACAGTCCCATTACCATGATTTCATTTCTTTGACACTGCTTGATTGATACAGATGCAATAATTTCATTTCCCAGTTGCTGGGGCAGCAGAAGAGTCTTTCCTTGGTGTTTGCAGAGTACCCCTTTCCTTGCACAGTCAAAGCTCCTGCTCATATCTGTGCCAATGCTAACATAGCAGGATACAACCTGATGACAGAATTCATCTGTATTCTGCTCTGAGGCAACCATGTGTAATTGTGTGTGGTGTTTTTATTACATATTTTTGTGGATAATCTAGATGCTTCCTGAAGTTTCAGAATGCTTAAATTTCACTGTCAGTAAATTATGAATGTGCATCTAGCAATATGATAAGTCATAAAAACTGAAATAAATTTTGAAAGTACTAACAAATTTAAAGCAGTCATTTTGTCAAAGCCAAAACCAAAAAGAAGTGAAGAAAGTTTTCAAATACAGGAAGCTAGTTCAAACGAGAGAATTTACATCAAGCTATANAAAAAAAAAATTGCACTTGTCCAATTATTCTGGAGCCCCTGTTCCTGTAGTAGTATTTCTTGAATGTGTTTCTCCAGATAGACTTGCTGGTACTTTCTCCTCGTCTGTTTTAACAGTAGTAAAAATCAGCATTCACTGGAACAGGGCTTCAGTGTAACTCAGATATAATTCTGACCTATCTAGATAACATCCTAGTCCCAGTGAAGTCATTACCCAAAAGACTCACAAGTTGCTTGATAGGTACAAAATCTGAAGAAATACTGAAAGAATATAGTCTACATTATCTTGTCTTGGACTGAGTCATCTCTGTATACTTTACACACATGGATCTAAACTGCTAACCAAACACCGAATGGCAATGCCATTGGACATTGTGCCACCATCTTCCCACCATTTTTTCTTTTTTTTTAAATTTTTTTCTCCTCTTCTCCACTACATTTGCTTAGCTTATTAGAAAGAGCAATTCCTTTTATTCCACTTTCCAGATCAAATCTTTTTTTTTTTCCTGAATAAGACTCCTTCCATCACTACACATCCTCTAATAATTAGGGGGAATGTCCAGATGCCCAACCCAAGAGCAACTGGAGGATCTTTTCCACAAGTTTTTCTGACTGCCGTCAATTTTTTCAACTTTTGTCTTTTCCCTGCATATAAGTTTAGTGCCAGAATCCCATTCAAGACTGTGTATTGCCAGAGAAATCTTGCTCCCATGCAATTATCGTCTGCCACAGTCATATTGGTGGCAGTGTGAATGAAGTGGGGACAAATCTTGCAGCCTTGCAGCTATGCCCATTGCTTATGGTCACTTGCTTGAAAGTGCATTAGAGGCCCTATCTGAAATAGCTTAATTACCTCTACCTGCTTAAATTATCTGTTATACAGTTTGTTTTTCTCCCTATTCAGTAACAGAAGTTTTACTCAAAAGCTGATTAAGATTCGTTATATAATTACTACATATTAAAGAGAGACACTAACCAAAAAAATGAAATTAAAATAAAGCATCTCTTTTTGCCTTCTATCATAATCAAAAAACTTTTGTTCTTTTAGTAGAGCTAAAGATTATTATGGCTTTCTACAGTAAACATGATACCTACAAAAAACTTGTTACACATTCACTTGTCATTGAAACTGAATTCCAAGTGTTTTGCCGTAGATGCACTTTTGGAATTCTATTTAGTTACAACCTCAAATGTAATGGACTGTAGATTGTGAGAGGGAAAAATCTGATATACTTTAGCTGAATCTACCACAACAATCAATTAAAAAAGGTGTGTGGCATAATTTTTTCTACAATTACAAATTTTAAAAGGTATTTACAATGTTCGACATAGTAAAACATTAACTTAGATTCAGGTTCTTAATTTTTCTTTTGATGGAATCTTGAATTTATGCTTCCTCTAATTGAAATTAGGGTTGTTGTTATTACATTTTAGGGGCTGACATTAAGTCCTTCTACAGAAGTATATACAGCATACGGTTAAAGGCATTTTGTACAGTTAAGAACAGTGTAGAGTGTTGAACTGTGTATACATTTTCAGAATCATTGTTCCTGTTTTCTAGAAATAAAAATTAATATTAGTTATTTGCAGCATACTTTTAGGAAAATCACTAAACCCTCAAACACTGTTCTAGAAAATTCCTATTATGATTTTCATAAAACACAGAAGTGGCCTAACTGTTGCTTTGAGTTTTGCATAAAGTGTGCAATTATTTTCACTAAAATGAAAGGAAATTTTAAAGAGGAAATGCCTAAATCACTTGGAGATCAGCTTCTAAACATAATACAGGACCTGCAGGCTTAGACTTAATGAAGTATGTCCATCAGTATGTTGCACCACAGACCCTGAATGTGATGAAAAACTTGCTGAGGTTTCATCTAATCAATAGAAGAATTTTTGGAAGAATACAGGGCTTTGAACTAATACCAAAGTGTGTTGTGCATGGCTTCACTAAAGATGGTAAAATAAAACATGAAAAGAAAGTTGAAATATTTCTGAAGTATACTATATGGAAGGTATCTCTAGTTTTAATACCTTTCAATATACTTTCTGCATGATTTTTAAGACTGATGTTGTATTTTAACAGATGACAAGCAAAACAGATATTTTTGCAGGGCATGGTTGCTTATTACAGCAAAGGATGAAAAATATGTTGCCAGGACTGCTATTATTTGAGAAAACTATCCTATATGAAATTTAAATTTCACCCTGACACTAGTCTAATATGCTGCTAAAATTCGTAATAAATGGAATCAAGGGAAAAATCATCTAAATCATGGAATTTCACTTGCAGAGATATTTCCACTTCTAGGCCATTGTTTTACAGTAAAAAATATAGTGGGAAAGCAGCAATAATTTTCTTCTAAGTGAAATGTTTCAGAGAACTGGCAGTTCCTAATTTGTTTTGCTTGTTTATGACAAAGTCTGAGGACAAATAAGTCACAGGAAAACCAGAAGAGCAAATCAATCTTAAGGCTGCCATAGACATGACACTGCACATGGATGCTAAGGGTGAAAGTGTTTGGAGTGAAGCCTGTATCTTCTCAAGTTCACTATGTATTGTTTTATTTATAGTAGTCTGTGGGAAAGATATGTAATGTTATTTTGTAGTTTTATGAGTGTCATTTACATCATAAAAAGAATTAACTCATTTAAATAAAGGATTAATTTTTTCAGCAGTGCAAAGATATATAAAATTATTTTTGTGCCAAGTGTGTCATTGGGATGTGATGCAGGGTCCCAGTTTTGCAGATCTCCTTTTTATAATATGGCCTGTTCTACTGGTTAAGAGCTCAGGCTGACAGGTTCCTTTTTTTCTTGATAAGACTGGGTTTTTAAGTTAGTATTTATATGGGTTTGCGCTACATGGATGTAGAAAATCACAAATCCAAATATGTAATGAGGCATGCATATGTTTTTCTTAATAATCTATATTTAAGATCTTCTTTCCTTCTTGAAGGCAGGTTGCTGAATTACTATTTATAGTGGGGTTAAAAACTTATGCATATTCATGACATTTAATATGTCTTATATCTGATTATTGTGAAAGAAGTACAGTTCCCATAAATGAATATTTAAATAAGCAGACGAACAGCCATTGAAGTATAATGCACATCAGTGTTCTCCAAAAAGCAGCGAAGCAGGTTCTTCTAGTGAAAGATAAACCTCTGAATAAAACACCTTTTGTTTTTACACATCTCTTATTTTCTAAACAGGAAAGGAATACATCATATGCAGGTGAATATGACCTGTCTAATTAAAAGGTGAGCATGGAAAAGTACTCTACCCTTTATTATCCCTATAAATAGAAAGAACACAGGCATTCCCGAAAAGTATTAAATTTATTTTTTTAAAAAAATATATATTCACCATGATCTCTATTATGCTTCAAGCTGTATCATAATTTATATAATAAAGAAGAGTTATATGGATTTTACTTACCTTAATATGCCCTAGATGCAGATATTCAAGACTGAGTGTGAGATGATCTCTGGGAAAATAAATTGAAAGCAGATGAATGTATCAAAACAAAATTAAAAGGAACTAAATACATGGTTCTCCCATTCTAAAGTAGTATAGCAAGCCATTTAGAAACATTTTAAACTGTCAATTTTTGTAAAAATACAAACAAAGAACCAACAACAAACCTTAAAAATAAAGGGATCTGGAAAAGCTGAATGAAGCAATTATGTTCTTGAGAGTGTTCTGACTACTTAGGGTTCTAGTAGTGCATTGCAAAGTCAACTTAAATGTAGTTCCTATAAATGCTTTTAGATCAAACAAACTTGAACTAATAGGAACTTCATGGGGGTTTTTATAATCTTTTCAGCAATAACCATGCACACCACACTTAAAATATAAAAATTGCTTTCCTTCTTGGTACTTAAAAAGAGTCTTTGATATTTTGCTTCCAGTGAACTAAACAGAGTTATGTTCTACTTGCTAGAATGACTGCAAAATGAAGCAGCTTTGAGTATTTGGTGTGTATTTTTTCTTTGGGGAAGGAGGCCAGTTTTTTTGCTTGTTTAATGCCCATTTTATCTTATGAATGAGATTATCACCACGGATGCCCATGTCTGAATTCTCTCCATCCCAAAGGATTTACTGAGGAGGAACAACTTTATTGTTATTTGTACTGAGTTTGTGCTGTAGTACTCCTTAACAATCTGGTGGATCTTTCTGCTGGAGGTGATACCAAGTGCAAAGAGGAAATTAGATAGGCTGGGGGTAGGTACCCACCTAACAGCTGGCTTGGCAGCTTCTGGCTGGGCTGTTCCCAGGTAGGTGCTGAAGATGGGAAACCCCAGATGCAGCCACTGCATGCTTCCAATATCCCTTTTACTGTGGCAAAAGAAGTACTTCTTTCTCGACTTGGGAGGTTAGGGTGCTTGTAGGGTGCTGCTAGGAGTCCTCCTGTTTCTGTCTCTCTGTATGACCCAGCACTTTGTGAAGATCAAGCAGATACTATTTCTTGAGCTAACAGTTCAGAGAACACATCCTGAGGAAAAGCCATGGACATGTAAAAAAATAAATTTTATGAGTTAGTTTTTTGGAAAAATTCTTGCTATTGCTGGCCAGACTGTGCTATTGTCTGATATGATGTCTACTTGAATCTTCTTTTTACTGCTAAACTCAATTTGCCTAGTGTCAACTTAAATACTTTTGCCAAGTATAATAAATAGGAAAATAAAATAATCAGAAAAACTAATACAGTAGGGTCGTATTTTAAGAATACAATCATTTCTCCATGTTTAGAGTAGCTAAAGGACTCGCTTGTTAATTTGAGAGACAATAATTTTCCATACAGTTTCAGGAAGGTTTTATGAAAAAAAGTAGTATGTATTGGAAGAAGTGATCACTGATCTTCTGATTCCAATAAAACCATTAGTTTTTTTGTCTATATCTTCTGCCATATTGCTGCTCTCTGGATTGTATCAATGGGATTCTTTTGCTAATATGAAAAACAATGCTTTTTAGCTTTTATACCTAGCTTTGTTTTGTTAATATTTGAGTCTAAGCTCTTAATTCCTTCAGGTTAATAGATCTATATAGAACTACCGTCAGTGTTTTGGATCTTCTCTAAGAACCTTCCAGGTAGGATTCACTTATCTGACCTTTATCAAGTACTTGAACCTAATCCTCTATAGAGCAACTTATTGTCAGGAAGACAGAGATTCCAGAGGGCAATTTAGCTCCATGTGTCAGACGTCAGTTTTTTGGATTGAATAATTGCCCCATAGTGGTTCCTGTTGCTTTCTTTTGACTATAAAGTGAATCCATAGGTGTGGGTCAGAAGACATGTCTCTTTAGAAGAGTTGAATTTAAGGTCAGTGTGGTATTTTTCTTCAGTATTCTCTCTTTCCTGACAAATCTGACTTGTAGTGTAAAGTACTGACATATAGGGGCCAAGAGTAGTTTACTTTTATTAATGGATATGCTTTCAGCAATCAAGCTTCTCTCCTATATTTGAGCTCTCAGTAAGGCAAGAGCTTGAGAAACACCATCCTTCCTTGCAGATTGTCTTTCACACTCAACTATGTTTTTCTTGTTAACACCAGAAATCTAATAGTTCTTTTAGTTATGGTCCCCAAGTATTACCACTGTTGTCACATCCCTCCAGTTAATTTTTAGCTTTTATTTGTTAATGACTTCTCTTATTTGTGAAAAGAGGCTCTCTTTTCTCACCACAGCTTGCCTTTTCTATTTCCTGTTTGCTTCCATCTCCTTTAAAACATGCTCAGAGTATTTCTTCTCTTTTTTAATGTTCTTGCATATAATTCCAGTAATATTAAAGGGTCTTAAACCCTTTAATGTAACAAAATGTAACCCTTGAATGTAACAAAAAAGATAAAAAACACAGTTGGCATAGGCTTTTTTTTTCCCTTTACCACTTGATACTGTGGTTCTTTTAAGGTATTATATTATTCTTGCTTTTCAAATATAGCTGCAGCTGTCTAATAGACTATGTTGCCTTCTTTTAGTACTTTAATTGGTATTATACTTCCTTGACCTAGAAGAACAAGGGCACTTTTTCTAAAGCAAGCAAATTATATACTTCAGGTTGTGTAGCAACATAGTACTGATCAGCAACTCCTTTGAAGCAGTTCTGTAGAAAGAACTTTCAAATTTCAACATATTGTGCTAATAAAATCTATATTTTTAGTATGTTATGCTGCTGTTAACACTACAATCCCATTTAAAGTCAACATACTACAGTATTCTATACCTAAATGTAAACCTATGCTCCTTATTTATGGAACTAAAGCAGTGTTGATTAATCCCAAAATTTTAAGGCGACCAAATGCTGGAATTATGCAGCACTATTAGAGTTCAAAACATCTCCTAAACTCCATGGGGATCAAAGTGGTAATTAAAATCCCCTTCCATCCCCATGGGGTCTAACCATTAATTCCTATTTCATTCCAGTGAAGGCAAGATTCCCCTTCATGTTGCTTTTTGCCGTATATCAACAGAACTTATGGTCTCTGTAACCAGGGACTGGATGTAGGAAAACAAGGGATTTGGCAACTGAAATAAATTGACTGCCAGCATGGGACTATAATTGAAGCACAAAGCTAGACAAAGCTCACCTTCTCTCTGCCCAGCAGAGGCATTTGCAATGCTCAGTGTCTCTAGTACAGGCATGGAAGAAGATGTCAGCCTCACCTTTTTTAATTAGGTGCTAAAGGCTAAAAATATTTGCCTTGTATGCGATATAAAGATGAGATAGGTACACATGCTGACTCCCACATGCTGCAAAACTAGTAAGGTTGCATTTGCTGAATGGCAATTGAGATAAAACCAGGAAAATGTAGCTTCAATGCAAAGGAAAGCCATAAAGAACCGTACATTTTTTTCTTGCATACAGAAAACTTCACCTCCCACACAGTGAGCTCTAAGAGCAGCAGCATGTACTGGTCCAAACCTGCAGACAGGCACGAGGTCATACAGTTCCCTTTAGCTNTTCCTGTGGGTGATTAAGGAAAGTTGAAAAAAATTGTGTTGATGGTGATCTTTTCCCTTTTCTGACACTAGCTGTCTGATTATGTGAGCATAGCTACTCTGTCAGAAAGATGCTAGAGTATGTAACTTTGCATGTCAGCGTTTAAGCACATAAGCAGTGAAATTAGCATCACAGGGTCCTTTTCTTTAATATTATAAAATATTAATATTTTATTTACACACAAACATTAGTATTTGACCAGAGATAGCCCATTAGGCAATAGTTTCACCTAACAGAACTACATCATACCAGAACTACTGGTGTTTATCCTGTTGTTGGTTTTGNTCCCCTTCCATCCCCATGGGGTCTAACCATTAATTCCTATTTCATTCCAGTGAAGGCAAGATTCCCCTTCATGTTGCTTTTTGCCGTATATCAACAGAACTTATGGTCTCTGTAACCAGGGACTGGATGTAGGAAAACAAGGGATTTGGCAACTGAAATAAATTGACTGCCAGCATGGGACTATAATTGAAGCACAAAGCTAGACAAAGCTCACCTTCTCTCTGCCCAGCAGAGGCATTTGCAATGCTCAGTGTCTCTAGTACAGGCATGGAAGAAGATGTCAGCCTCACCTTTTTTAATTAGGTGCTAAAGGCTAAAAATATTTGCCTTGTATGCGATATAAAGATGAGATAGGTACACATGCTGACTCCCACATGCTGCAAAACTAGTAAGGTTGCATTTGCTGAATGGCAATTGAGATAAAACCAGGAAAATGTAGCTTCAATGCAAAGGAAAGCCATAAAGAACCGTACATTTTTTTCTTGCATACAGAAAACTTCACCTCCCACACAGTGAGCTCTAAGAGCAGCAGCATGTACTGGTCCAAACCTGCAGACAGGCACGAGGTCATACAGTTCCCTTTAGCTCTCTCCAACTGCAAACCATTGAGAGAGCTGAATAATACCACAAAGGAAAGACAGCTATAGTTCTGTTAGCAAAGACTTTCTGTCACCTTTTGAAACTATGTCTTCCTCTAGCAATTCAGAGACACTTGAAACTGGGAAAAGGTATATGTACTTTAGAAGAAATTAAACTTTCTAAAGGTGTTTAGCATTAGGCAGCTAGTAAAAAAAACCCAAAACCATATTTCAGACTTAAAAATGAAGACCAAAATTACTGTGTCATGTAAAGTCCTTTGGTAGAAGAGCATTTAGCACTTGCTATTCTTGCTGATTTTTGTCTCGTTTAAAACCATCTCAGTTACTCTGTATTGAAAAGCATTAGTATGCTTAAACTTATTTACATTCTTGTCAATGAGGACTTAAAAGNTTTTTTTTTTTTTTTCTGGACATGGTGGAGGTGTCCAGAGTTGGATAGACTAGCACAAGGTGTTCCAGTCAAAGTTTACAGCTGAATAGTAAATGAAAAGCAAATTTAATCAGATGTCAAAGACTTCAGAGTAGAAAATCTCTTTCTAAGGTTTCAGCATTGGTTTATTCATGAGTTGCTGTTTCTGTCTGTTTTCATAAATGTCTTTAGTGATCTCAAAAAAATCTCTGTCTTGTTCATGTACGTAACTAAACAGATCAGGTTTTTTCCTATACCATTGCAAGTTCAGAATGTAAGGTGCCTGAATCTAGCTATGTTGACAAGTTCTAAATATGTTTTAAACACTTCTTTTCCAATAATGATAGTTCCACCCACTCCAGAAAATTAGAGTTTTATTTATTTATTTAGTTAGTTAGTTAGTTGGTTAGTTAGTTAAAGTTATCATGAATGTATTTATTCGATCTGCAGAATAGGAGATCTCCTGAAAAAAAGATTCATTTGAAAGCTCTACTTCTTTAGTCAATTCTGTAATCTGTGATGTAAAGTCAGTGATGGTCACCCATAGATATAATAGTAGGATTAAGCCCTTCAAAGTACCTCTGCTGGGTTTTCTGATTGTTTTCTGATTGTTTCTGTAACTCTCAGTATCCTACAGAGATATAAGCAGTTGCACAGTCAATATGTTTTGCTACAGAACCTGTATGTCCTTGTGTCATGAAGTCCTTCATCCATATTAATTAAATAACTTTCTTTCTGTTAATCTAAATACTTGTTCTTCCATTCAGCCCTTTATTGACTATGTGAATTTTTTACAACAAAAATAGCAATGTGTTTAAAATTTTAAGAGAAATCCATAGTTGTTTTTTTATTTTTAAATTTCTTTATATACAGGTTAATAAAAGAATTTAGGGCTTAAGATGAGTCCTTCAAGAACCAGAGAAAGCTTAGTTTAAGTTATCTAAGTGAAAGCAATATTAATAAAGGGGTTGCTGTCAGTAAAAGGGTAAAGTGAGGATGCACAATACCACCTCATTTATTCAACAAGAGAGAAATGAAAAAGGTGGTGGAAAGATTTAGAGAATCTTTCAAGATGAACAGTAGATTCCAGTAATTTTAAGTATGTGAGTTATAAAAAATTTTTTTGCTTCATAAGATGTTGAATGAAAGATTATAGCTAATGAAAGGGATGAATATAATAGGAAGAGAGTATAGATTCACAGTTAACAGCCAAAACAAAGCAGGTAAAAGGAGCAGCAATCTGATGGAGAGGTAGAGTGTTTTGTTTAGATTTCAAGTTTAGGATATAGGGTAGGTTGTTACCCAAGATAGAAAAGAAAGTAAGTTTATCAAGGAGTGTTCAACTTTAATATAAAAATCTGTCTTTTGGAGACTGACTGCAACATTTTTTTTTTTAATTTCATTTTAATTTTTTAAAAGACACTTGAAACTAGTTCTTACAGAGAATTGTTTAGTTACATGACCATTGAAAAAGTCTGCTAGTTGGGTCAGTTTCATAGAGTTGTGTGACAGAAAATCGTACCAACTAGAAATCTAGTCAGTAAATTGGGATTTGTGATGAGATGAGAAAGACAATCATTTAAGGATGCCTGGATGAAGAAGAGTACAAGCACAAATAAAGAGGAGTTAATGACATTGATCACCTGTCACTCAGAAAGATTAGTGATAATTAAACTATTGCCACAAGATCTGATTTATTACCACACCAAATCTCAGAGCAGTTATGGTTAGTGATCAAAATAATAGTTGACAAAAGTAATGTTTGCCTTTAGGAAATGATTGCTAAAAATTATGTAATGTCTGTCTTGCTTATTGATGCAGGTCTGCATGACCTATATCCCATCATGCCAATGTCTGTACATTGTGTCTCAAATAGAGATAGGTGCAACATTAAGAAGGACAACATGTTGATTTGTCATGTTCTGATACTGTTCTAGGAGTATATATCTGTTTTTAATGTTTTCTGGTAATGAATGTGATTCTAATTGCTAATCTTAGGTACATAAAATTAAATGCATCCAGCAGATGACGCAAAGTAAATTTTTGTCTAGCCATCCCAGATGACTGTCCCCATTGCACATGCCAGTACTGTCATGGTTTTACCACTAAAAAATAGCGGTACTGACAAGAGATGTCTGAGAGGAGCCACACACACCCAGAAAGCAAAACACACAAGTAACACAGTTTATTTCACACACACAGAAAACTGACAATAAAGCGCAAAAAACAGACAAATTAAGCTTTCCCAAAGCCCATGTTGGTATGGGAACACTCTGGAATAGCACTGGTCTCTCTCTCCCGGAAGAGACGCCGGAATAAT
>VYZS01010728.1:0-27850 GCA_013400695.1 Neodrepanis coruscans | reverse complement strand
TTTTTTTTTTTTTTGGTGTGTGTTGCTTCTATTGGATCTCTCTTTTCAGTACCACGCCTCCTAGTGGTAAAACCACGATAGTGGTTTAAAAATAAAAAAATAATACCATATCAAGAAGCAGTGGAGAAGCCTGGCCCAAAGGCCGTTTTCCATGGCAGGAGAGTTAATCATAAGATTAAAGAAGAATTATTAGATGTCTGGGAATGAGAGTTGAACTGAATACATTACTATGAGATAGGAAAATTAAACAGATTTTGCACACAAAACCTGTAAAATCTATCTGTGATTGCAAAGATAATGAATAACTGGGAATAAGAGATGGAAATATCTCAGCTTTATCATAGACAGGATACTTGTCTGAAAGTACAATGTCCTACAATCATAAAGAATTCTCATGTGCCTTCAAGATTGGACTGTGATAGGCAGGAATTTGAAAATTACTTAACTCTGGCCATAAATTAAAATTTCTTTGGTTTAAACTTGTGTTTGTACATAAACGATCATTAATGGATTATTTGAAATCTATATGCATTGCTTCTAGCAGTGACAGGTTTGTTGGTAAGCAATTGCTGAGATTGAACAAATTAGCACTTTTTAATTCACAGTGAATACAGGAAATGTATTTCTCTCTGTTGTATCAATTTCTTCTAAAGGTGCTGACAAGAACGTTATTTTACTGAGTACAGACATCACAGAGGAGGTAAGCAAATAAGAATTACAAAAAGTTAAAAGAATAGCCAGTCATATCTGCTATCCTGCTAAAAGTAACATGAAAAAGCCCTTCAGCATCTCAGAATTGCATGATTTAACAAGAATGCATGAATAAATAAATATCACCCTTAGTTTTCTTTTGTTAATCATGTTTCCCTTAAATGAGTTCTGTCTACATAGAATAAGCCTTGTTCTCATTTAGTCTTTTGTGTTCTTACTTCTCACACAATAAAAATAAGTATATGAGAAGATGTAGATCACACCATGTTTTCCCTCATGACTCATGGATGAGGTTATAGGCTTCCTTTTCATTTGGTTTGCTTGTTGTATGCTCATTTACAGCAGTGTACAATGACAGTCAGAAAATTTGCCTGTCAACAATATCCACTTAAATCAAAGAAACATGCTTTTTGAACTGAATATTAAGAGTCTGAGAAATGTAATAAACTTTTTATTTATCTGTCAATAATCAGAAATGAAACCAAAATATTAGCTGATGGTAGATAGACTTTAAATCAATAAGGGAAATTAATTTCTGAAACAAGTTATTTCTGAACAAGTTATGAAGATTTATAACTTATGGGGTTATAAATCTCAAAATAATCTTTAATATTGACTCTCATTAGAAAACTACAATTACTTACAGTTTGTATTCTATGTATTTATATATTTTAAGTAGGACTTTATCAGATACTTCTCCCTGAAAAACTTGCCAATCACTCACTGGCTCTGAAGATTCTTCAGGAAAAAAAATGGTTTCAAATCTGCTAGACTCTCTTGCAAGTTCTTATATCCAGTTTTCATATTTATTTACACTGGCTAGTCGTTCACTCCATGACTTGTAAGGAGTTCACTCTGTCAGAGCTGCTTATAAGAGGACAAAAAAATCTAGACCCCTGATTCTCCTATGTTCTAAGGAAAACTACTTTGTTACATCATTTTGTAAAGACTGTAATGGAGTGAAGAGAGGGGAAATTGTATGATATTACAAGTCTGTTCGGTGCATGGTTTAGTTTTTTATTGTTTAAATTTTTCTGTCAGACTGCCAGAGTGGCTCATAAATTAACTAGACAAAGTCAGATAATGTCCAATTTTGTGAGTTGCATAATCTTGTCTCAGGCTCTAGAAAATATTTACTTTTTTTCTCTTAAAATTACAGAATGCCTTTGGACAACATATACCTCTATCCAACAGGGTAAGAGTAAAAGGTCTACTGAGGACTCTAATAACGATTTTACAGCATAATTTCTACAATATCTTTTAATGTGTTAAAGTTGATAGTCTCCATTTGGTTGTTGTCAAGGAATTCTTCCCTCCACACACATATTCTTCATGTTTAAGTTGCCTTCAAATCAATGTGTCTCTTTGAAGTCAGTTTTCTTTAGGCATTATTCATTGCAGAGCAGGAGATGGAGGTGGATCAATAGAACTTTCTCATCAGTCTCCATCTTTTCAGAAAAGCACACTGGATTACTGTTAGAAAATGAGAAAAGAAAGAGTGAATGCATTATTCCTTTAGAACTTTGCCTTGTTGTTGTTTTTCCAATGCAACAGTAAATGGTTTTAGCGCATTATGAAAAAGTCAAATTTCAGTTTTGAACTTCACAAGGCATTTAGCTGTACAGAAACATGAATGCAAAGAAAAAATACAACTATTTTTGTTATTATGAAGAAGGCTATAATGTACTATTTAATTACTAGTTTACTTAGAAAAATCTAAACATTTATTTGGGATGCCTATACAGAAGTACTAAAGCAAAACTCTTTGAGTTTTTTTTCCTTTCATCTTGAAATAAGCAAGGCACATGCTATATTTCCTGATTTAAGTGTCATAGAACTGAGACATTCATGAGCAAGCATGAATATAGACAGAGACAGCAGAGATAAATTTGAAGATTATCTAGTTGATCATAATGGATTCATTCTCAAAATTGGCACAGTATGAAAAGAACCTTGTACCTTCAACTTACTCATAGTAAGTAATTTCCTATTAATTAGAGAAACACAGAAATTAAAAAAAAATAAAACAAGAAACTTATGTAATATGATCTCAGAGCTGGCTGATTTGCTAATGTAAAACACAGGGTGGAAAAAAAAAAGGCTGATAATGTGGAACAGTAGAGCATGACTGCTGATCTCACAGAAAAAAACATGCGGAAAATACTGCTCAAAACACTGGCAAATTACTTCATGTGAAAGGCAGATTTCTTCTCTTCCAGTGGGCAGCATGTTCCAAAGGAACCTGCACGTGTCTGTATGTGTGCTTTTTCCATTAACAGGCATACAGAAGGCTTGGGTATCATAGTAAGTTACTATGTAAGATTATAGTAAGAGCAGTTCTCCCTCATCAGCAACAGTATAAAATACGATTTATCTCCATGTAGGAATAAGAAGGACTCAAGAGTTATCTTACAAACCTCTATATTAATTTTACCATTGGTGATGGGGAAAAAAGTTTTCAATCTCTGTTAATTTTCTTTTTGTCTTGAATAAACCTTAGAGAAAACTTTATTTACAACACAAGCCTGTTATCAGTGCTTTAGAGGGTCTGATCTTCTATGTAGTTAATGTTTCTTCTTGTGACAGCATAAACAATAATATATTACAGAAGTTTATATATTGTTACAACCAAATATATGTGCATGTATTTCAGTTAGGGGATTAGAGATTGCTGTGACGGGAGTATTTAAAAGGCTGATAAATCAAGCTGGTTTCCAACTTCAAGAACTAAACTTCAATAGATTCATTCATTCATTACCAACACACTGTATGCTAATGTTTTGCCTCTACACATCAATAACCATTACCACTATGAACTCACACATCTTAACATCTACATCTGAAGTTAGTGGTGAGCACACTGTGTCCCAGACTTGACATCATAGAGTACACAATGACTGCCATGCTCCTTGGTGATAGTGAGATGTGAAGGTCAGGGTGACAAGGCTGGAGAGCCCTTTGGTGAGATAAATCAGAGAGGAGACTCCTGTCTTCATCCTTCTTCAATCAATGTTCGTGTTTTAGCCTGCTTGCTCCCTTCTTTCCTTACTCAACAGGGCTTATCTTGCCTTTGATTTTCCCATTCATCCTTCTGGGGTATTTGGCAGGACGTCCTGCCTGTCAGTAGTCCCTTCTGCTCATCTTGTTCTTTATCTTGCAGATTCTTGGTTGTCTTCTCCCTTGAGCTACACAAATTGTTCTTAGCCCTACTGGTGGTCACAATACTCCCGTGTTTACATAAATGCTTATACATGATGTCTGACTGTGCCATCACAGCATTGCAACACATTTACATGCTGTTGGTCACTCCATTTTAGTACATTTATATTTGTTAGTTGTGGTTGTAACCCGGTTAATGCACTTAAGTTTTATAGATGGTACAGACAGGACTCTGTTTTAAATAAAATATCAAGGATAGCAGATTACAAAGTGATTCGTGTCCTTGAAACATACTTAACTTACATTGTGCATTAAGTTGACATTACATACAAAATTGCAAAGATTTTGTGAAATATTTGTCAGTGTCTGAAAATGTGTAGCTTTTTTTTAAATGTTCAGCTAACCAATAATGGCTAATTATAGATTGCAGTGGAAATTAAGAGTTAACTTATGCCCCTGAGTACTTCCTAGAAGGGTACCATGATATATTAGATTATCCAAACAGCAAGCACATTGGCATTTAGATGAAATTATGCAACAATTTGTCTGTTAGCACAGAAAGGAAAATCAGATTTAAAATAAAATCTTTAAAAGTTAATATCATTTAAAAAATGGCCTAAGGTATTAAAAAAGGAAAGATGATGTTGTATATTACTGCAAGCATTAAATGGGATTGAGATGTGATTTTTTTAATTGACGCAATTAAATGTGTAATGCAGAGATTAAAATAAAAAACTCTCAAGTATATTAGATTCTACTTTTATTATGAATTTGTCACTTCCACACTTATTTTATCATTTAGACTTCATCCTACTTTCTGATTTTGAGGAATATTATCTCTGTGATGAAGGATCTTAAAACATGTGATATTCTTTAAAAAAACATACAACCACTGTGAAAAGTAGACAAGAATTACTCATATTTTACAAAATAAAAGTTGATACTGATATTGTTTTTGTGGTTTTGTCTGAAGAAAATTTTTTTATAAAGATATGGAAAATGTAGTTCGTTTGATTTCTTACTGCATTCACATTTGGAACACATTTTCATATTTCACCAGTCCCGTTTATTTTAATTAAATGCTAGTAAATACAGTTCTCTGCTTATTTTTCACCTCTATTTCTGTTCACTTTTCTTCAATATTTCCTAAAAGAAAGAGAAAAAAACCCAAATCAATAAACACCCTTTAAAAAAAAATAAATTGCTATTACAGTTCTTTATTTCATCCAGCTGATAAAGAAGACTGCCTCTGGCATGACAAAGAATTTCTGCCAAAATTTCAAGATTTGAAAAATTAATAGTTCAGATAAAATACGCATATGTAGAGTTCTTAATCTAAGCAAGAGAAATAGGAAGTACTATGTATTTCACATCGTGATGAGATAAAAGAGAAATGCAGTTTTGTCTCAGTTCATTTGTTTATTTGACAGCAGCTAGCATTAAGTGAAAAATTATTTCACTGTTTTGATGTCTTATTATTATATACTTCCACGCAGAAGCTCAGAAGTATGAGTTAAGTAGGGTTTATAAGAGAAGAATACTGTTTTAAAATACTTCAAGTAAAAAGCCAAAAGTAATCAATACTATTTCTTTAAATGACATGCACTTTAGACTAACAGTGATTCATTAATAATTTGAGATGTTTCTGTGTTCTAAAATTAATGCAATCCCTGTATGTATATATTTAAATCCCTAATGAAGTATGAAGAGTTTAAAGGTATAGAAAACATGGAAGCTGAAAGTATCTCTCTATGCAGTAAAGAATCTGTTCTCCAGGAAAGGAAGAACTTCAGGTTCAAAGACTTTCACATCAGCAACTTTCATGAAACATTAAATTCAGTTCAAATATAAATTTCTGAGAAGAAAAAATATATTCATAGAACCATCTGCAACCAAATTTTGTTAACATGATTTGGGATGGTTTTGCATAGGAATGCAAAAGAAATGCTACCTTAGTATAAATGCTGTTGGAATTTATATTAGTTAGATAATTCTAATTAATATGTTTCTTATGTGCTGAAAGTGAGTCAGGAAAAGTGATCATACAACAAGCTTCCAACTTGTGGTAGGTATTTTGGATGTTATTCCAAAATGGTACTTCTAATAAGGAGCATCACAGCACTAAAACACACAAATTACCACCTGCTGTGACATCATTACAGCAAGTACCAAGGGAGTAATTATGGGAATTATAGAAAATAAACGTGGAAGTCCCACTGTTTCCAAACACCTGCTGATAGGTAGAATGCCTGCTGATATTTTCCTTTAAACATAATTTTTTTGTTTTGTCTCAATCTTCAGAAGTAAGCAAACGTTGTTGTATATAGCTGAAGAAGTCCTGTTGAAGTAATAGAGCAGATTAGGAAGCATATTGCAACATAGACTTAGTTCCTTACCACGTGAGTTTAAATTAACCACAGCCTTGAAGATGAGCACAATGAAATGCTGTCCAGACACTGCTACTTCCAAGACTCAGAGAAGTTAAATACCAGTGAAACTTACTAAAATGTGAATTAATGCATTTCTATACAAATAGTCAAATTTATAAACTGATGGAGCAAGATTTCTAGTTTGTGATATAATTTAAGTGATATTTATGGTAATCATTTAGAACAGAGGTTCAAACCAAAACAATTGGAATGTATCAACATTCACGGTGTATTTTTAATAGTTTTTTTTCCAATTATATACACTTGAGATGAACTCATGTATTAAATTTCTTATTCAATTCACACGAAGCTAGTGAAGGGTGCTCAGTATTGGTAGTAAAAAAATTAACAAGTGGTGAATAAATTGTTTTCATGGCAATAAAATAGAAATTATTTTATAACTAGATATATTGGGTTTATGGGCCAAAGTTTTAGTAGCGGAGGGGCTACAGGGTTTGCTTCTGTGAGAAACTCAATGAAGTTTCCCTGAAATCTCACAGAGCCAGCTCCAAGATGGACCTCACACTGGCCAAGGCAGTGGTAACACTTCTGGGATAATTAACTTATTTAAGATGGGTGAATTTCAGCCAGAGAGAGGAGTGAGAGCAACAGTTCTGTAGATACCAGGGTCAGTTAAAAAGGAGGAGGAGGTACCCCAGGCGCTGAAGAGGAGATTCCCCAGTAGCCCATGGTGCAGACCATGGTGAGGAAGGCTGCACCTCTGCAGACAATGGAGGTCCATAGTGGAGCAGAGATTCACTTGCAGCCCATGGAAGATCCCACACTGGAGCAGGCAGATGCCTGAAGAAGGCTGTGACCTTGTGGGGGACACACACTGGAGTAGTCCATTCCTGAAGGACTGCACCCTGTGGGAGGGACATGTGCTGGAGCAGTTCATGAAGAGCTGCAGAGCATGGTAAGGGCTCACGCAGAAGTTGGTGGAAGACTGTCTCCTGTGGGAGGGACCCTATGCTAGAATAGGGGAAGAGTGTGAAGAGTTCTCCCAATGAAGAGGAAGGAGCAACAATGTGTAGTGAATTGACTATAACCCCCATTTCCCATGCAACTGCACCCCAAGGTGGGTAGGAGATAGGGAATAGGGGAATAAAGTTAAGCCCAGCAAGAAGAGAGGAGTAGAAGAAGATTTATTTTTAATTTTTCTTTATCCTACTCTGACTTGATTGGTAATAAATTATATTAATTTCCCAAAGTTGATTCTGTTTTGCCCATGAGAGTCACTGCTGAATGATCTCCCTGTGTCCTTATCTCAACCCATGAACCTTTCATTACATTTTTTCTCCCTGTCCAGCTGAGAAGGGTGGCTGGATAGAGTGGTTTTGGTAGGCACCAGGTGTCCAGTCAAGGTCAATCCACCACATTGGACTAGCAACATTTCTCATTTAATGAGTATTTCTTATATAAGCAATAGTTGTCTTTGTAGCTCACTCAAATAATTATAATTTTGGATATTAATTATCAGCATTTAACATCATTAAAATCTCATTGCCAATTCAAATTATATAAAATTAATTATTATGACTTGTGGAGCTGTTATCAAATAGCAGAAGCAGTAAGAAAAATGGAAGAAGAAATCAATTAAAATATTAATTTTAAAATTTGTACAATTAGTTAGGAAAAGATATGGAAATAATCTATTTTATATTTTATATGTTATATTTTATATTTATATGTTGTATTTTATATGTTATATGTTATATGTTATATTTTATATTTTATATTTTATATATATCAATTTTTGCTTTCTATTTTTTGTTCTCTTTCTGTATGTCAATACTGGTTTTGTTCTACTTCTATATATTCTTTCTCATCTGTTAACATTCTGATTACATCTTATCTAATATGCGAAAACCTATTTCCTATTTCTGGCCATGCTAAATCCAAGTATATCTGTGGCTCCTCCTTACTGGCTATACTGACTCAATTATTGCCTCAGCTTCACATAGTGCATTTTACTGGTATTGATAACTTAACTGCTGATAACATGCATTGTTTAAGATGTAATGTAAATTTGAGATGTAAAATGTGTCCTAGAGAAGTGCCTTTTTAAAGTGCATTCCTTGTTGTGAGTTGCAAATCTCCTCCTTGCACATGCCTCCAGGATTCATACATATTTCACATAAAAAAGTGATGCAACTTACAAATATTCAAAAATACTCACAAAGAATGTTCAAGGGGGAACATATTAAGACTAGAAGACATAATTTCAACAAACTTCATCTTTTTTCCTGTGTTTTTCTGGAGTTTCCAGCCATCAAAACAGAATAGATAAAACACAGGTCTATTTAATACTATTGCAAAATTTAATTTTCTTCAAGTTGTATGAATTATTTTCCCTTTTAATTTAATTGAATGCAATAAACAACTACCATTGAAAAGCTACCATTCCTTACAATAGGCCTATCTCCTACTATTATAGTGTTTCATAAAATGACATAAAGTTCTGACGATGTAAACCATCTTGTTTAGCATATTGAAATGCCACCTTATCTCTCTCTCTCTCTCTCCCTACCTACCTATTTATTTATTTATTTATTAGAACTTCCAAGAAAGAAAATGCCATTAAAGGAAGATAAAGCCAAATTTGGAAAGATGCAGTACTGACTTGTGGTAACCGAACTCACAACAAATTCTTGTTATGATTAAGGTGTGTTTATTTTGCGCAGGGAGCAGGTTACAGACCCATTCCAAAGACCCGCTCCCCGATCATGTGACCTCCCCGGGCTTATATACCCCTCCTGAGTGGCAGGTGTCACTCACTGCTGATTGGCCTCCACATTCCAGGTCCTCCCCATTTTCCGCCCCATCCCGAGACCCAGAACCCCCTCCCACTGGGGGCTGAGCTGCTGCAACTGTTGCCCCACCACAGAAAAACATGTTCCTCTCTAGGAGACCTTGAGATGTTATTCCAGCAGGCTGTTGTGATGTCTAGGTCTCGATCTCTCTGCCTCCTTATCTGATATTCATGTCCGGTGCTTACATTGACTCTTCTCATGTTAACCCTGTGTCTAACTGCAGAGCTTCCCCAACCACCTCTGGGCACTCCTGCCCCTAACTCAGTACCTTGAGTTGCTACTTACTTTGGATGTTATGGACAAGTCTTTTTTGGAATGTATTCCCTGAAACTATGTACATATTGTATTAAGAAATGATAAAAGAAATAGAAATAAAATCTCGTTAAGAGTGAACTTACAAGTGAACAAACAAGTACACAAAAGAAATCAACAAAACAGAAGCAATTCAAGTATTTTTCAATGTCCAAAAAATATCTAGCTTTAATAACAGACTGTGTTATCTTTTGCTCTCAGATGGATAGTGTTTTATGTTGCTTTCTTCTTTTCCTTCCTATTTACTTGACAGGTCTCTAATTGCCCAATATGCCCTTTTAGAAATAAACTTTCCACCTCCTATAGACCATTAAGCTTTCGATTTGTCCCTGATGGCATGCCCTTATTCATCTTCTCCTATGATTTTTTAGTGTCTCAAGTCTCCTGTAATGACTATGGTAGTGTCATCCCATTATCTACTTGTTTTGCCCATTCTTTGCTCATTATATTTCTTCTGTTTCCCCATAAACGACCTTGGAATATTAGTCCTCTTTTTTCCCAGCAGAACATTTTTATGTGTGCAGCTGGTGAGCCTACTTCAGAAAACCTCAAGCTTCCTCTCTCTTGCTGCACTACTCCAACAGTTTATTCCCTGTTTTGACATGAAACAAGTACACACATAAAGGTACTCTGCTGGGGCTGCCTGCTGCCTCTCAACTTGAGATCTAAAAACCCAGCAGGAAAGGAACACCAGCTTCAAATTTCTTTTTGTTGCCCCCAACTGTGCAGGATGTTGCCACGCTGTTAAATCCAGCTGACTTTCTGGAAGATGTAAATTTGCCAAGATCTGAGGGGGCTATGATCTTCTGAGTTCCTGATGCTATGTTCCACAGGAAATCATTCCTATTCTTACCATTTGCCAGTCATCAGTCTCCTCAGGCTTCTTTCCAGCCCTTCTCATTTACTTTTACTGACTATGACCAACACTAGATACATTTTGTTTATTTCATTTTCAGAAATCAGTTTGATTCCAATCTGCTCATATGTTTTACAAAAAGGTATCATATAATCTAAAAAAGCACTTATTTTTCTCAAGAGCATCTTTCTTGGATAAATTTTTCATTCATATAAAGTTGTTCCCTAGATCTGTCATGGCTTGTATGAAGCATTTTCCTCAGGACACATCTGTAGGTTAAAATTGTATCTTTAATTTCAGTTGAATGTGCTATTTGGAGCTATTGAAAGACAGTATGCAATTTAATTTTTTAATTTTTTTTCATTAGGTGATTATTCATCCTGTTATTTCTTCCCCAGTTCTTTCTATTTCTGACAACTCATTCTGAAAAGAACCTCTTGATGTAGCTTTATACAACATTTCAAGCTGCCCTATGTATAGCTTTTATTATTATTTAATAATTTCATAACTGATTTTACATAAAACCTTCCAATTTGTACATCAAACAGATTTCAATAGAGCAGACAGTTAATGGAGTTAACAGCAACAATGAGATCTATCAAACATGTTCTAATACCAGACACATTTGGAAAACTCTTTAATCACATTTCACAAGGAGAAAGAGGAGTAAATTCACTGAATCTTTATCACCAATATTCCTATTTGTTCCATTGTGTAAGTGTGTATCAAACTGATCATTCTTAGACTTATTTTAATTTAATTTCTTCCATCCTTGATTTGGTTGAACTTTCTATCTTTGGTAAGATATTCCAAGACTTACTGTTCTTTAGATAGAATAATCAGATTAAAAGTCTTGGGGATAGTCATCACACTATTGATCATAGGTATTATATGCCTAAGTGTAAGAACTATGGCCAGCTTGCTCTTTACAATGGAGTGACTCCAAATGACACAAGAAGCGTGTTGGTGTCCATCTCACTAACATACCCATTCAACTGGAAAATGGACACAAATATTCTTAGTTCAAACATCATTTTTTCCTCTCTGAGTGGGGTAAGAGATGTTCTTTGTCATAGATGTAAGTAGATTTTTGTCCACTGCTTGAATTTTTAAAACAATTTAATTTATAATTGTATTTTGGCTAAATTACAGACCTATGTTTTCAACAAAATATTTGCAGATGTCATATCAATGAGTCAAAGACAGAATTAAGCAAGTTTGGTTCCAGCTTTGCCAAAAGTAGCAATGCAAACCTAGCAGACAGTAGACAAGAGAGTGACTTTTGGAAGACAGCAGATTGTGCAGAGAACCTGGCAGATGCACTGAATGTCCCCAGCTCCTCGTTGGAGCGAGCTCTATTCTCTTTCCATGAGGGGGATATACTTAGAACAAGAAGGGGTGTGTTGGGAATTTACTTTGTTCTTTAATTTCACCCAGAATATATCGAGGTCATGTGTTCTGAAACAGCTTCAGACTGGGAATGAAAGCTGAGAAAGTGGGAATAATTGGGAAATTTTGGACAAGAGACCAAAAAAAGTGTATACTATGATTGATCAGGAAAAAAAAATAAAAATCATGACAAAACCTAACAAAATGAAATCAAGTGTATAGTCTTGAATCACTTCCTAAGAAACCTCCCCTCAATTTGAGTAAACTGTGTTTAAAAAGTACCTTAAAACACCATTGAGATGTTCTAATTTGACTGCTGACAAGACCCCTCCATCAGCACATTCAGGTTGTGTTCTTCACTTAAGTGCTGAATTTGCCCCTCAGATGGGGAAACGTGACAGCTGAAAACCTCCTTCCTCTGTGTTGTCACCAGTAACTTTTGATAAACCTCAGCTTGAACCAAACATGTCATAACTTTGGATTCCCCCGTATACTTGTCACAAAGTAGCTCATTTCTTTTTTTCTTATTTGGACAGAGAGGCATTTTTTGTTGTATTTATTATGTTAAACATATTTCAAAGCTATACAACAATAAAACCCCCACAAATGACAACTTGCTTGTCTGTAGAATTTTTACTTATAGTGATAATGGCACATTATTTTTATATGCTGTACTTTTATGTCCTGAGTATATATATGAAGGTGTTTGTGGTCTCTACAGATATCAGAACTGTTTAAACCAAATAATAAGACACTTTCCTTTAAGAAAAGTGAGTCTATGTGGATTTCACAGGTCTACAGATCTAAACTAAGAATATTCTGGTGTGAGGATGAATAAAGATTCCAGGCATCAGTTGAACCAGGATTTCTTTTATTTAGCTGGATAGTAGATCGAATAGTGAAATGACATCCTAAAACACTGTTCTTTAATTAGTTAAGAAAGGTTTGAGTTTGGCTTTGAGGGGGTTTTTTCGTGTGTGTTTTTTTTAATCTCCTATTTGGTGAGCCATCCTGTCTCAGATTCATATTTTACTGCAGATTCAGTTTAAGTCCCATTTAATGTATACATTCTCCATGTTTTATAATGAGATCTCATCCAATAAAGAACAAAATGTGTGACTGAAGTACTACTGTTTTGACAAAATGCTAAGTTCATAATAAATACCCTTTGCAATGTACCATTTCACTATTTCACACTCCAACAGCTTTAACTCAATTGCCCAAACTGTATGTCAGATGCATCAGGATCTTCATATTCCACTGCACTACAGGCAAATGAAAATTCTTGTTGACTTTGCTGAAAATGGAAAGTATCCCCTGACAAACAGGTTTTGTAGCCACTTGATAAAACTCTGTAGCGTTTTATAAGCATTTCCTGTTAGCCAGACTAGATTTTTAAGTTTTTAAATTAAGTTATTTTTGTCTTTTTTTTAAATCTGTGGTATAATTTTGTTTATATCAAATTTTGTATGCTCACTCTGCTTATCTGTAAGTAGCATGTAAAATCTCATTTACCTCAAAGACAAGTAAGGGTTAATTAATGCTTCTGTGATTCTTTTGAAGTCTATAATGACAATCACAGCAGAGGGTGGAATACTGTTATCATTACTACCACTGTTACTATTTACAGTAGCTCACACTATTTTTAATCTTTGTCTCTAGGAGTTCTTGATCCCTCTTACAAAACAAGTCTAAAAATTACATACCAGTAATGTAAGCAAGACATACATTTAGTAATCTTGTACCCTACTCATGTGGCTCTTCATCAATTTGCCACAGGGAAACATCTGTTGCTACATGTCACCTTTCTTGGCTCTTATGCTATACAAATTCTTCTGATTTTCTCACTTCTGCATCCTCCAATGGTACGCTTTATTTTAGCTGGTTCTTTATGATTTAATTTCTAATGCCTTGCATGCACTTCCTATAGTCACTTGCTCATTTTTATTAGGTTTTTCATTTTGCTGTCATTTTGTCACTGTTTCACCAGCCATCTGGCCTGCTAATTTTCCTCTGACTTTTAGTACTTTCCTCATCATTGCCTCATGTACATTGGAAAGAAGTGATTACATCCTGCTGTCAGGCTTGGGTTTGTTTTTGGTTTTTTTTTTTTCACCAAGAGCACATCTTTTATTCTCTTACTTAGCTTTTATTCATGTTGTTCAAGCCATCAGAAGGAAACAAAAAAGTTTTCATAGAACTCCATGAATTATATATTTAAAAGAGTGAAAATTTAAGGTAGAAATTATAGTAAAGGTTGTGTTTTACCTTACCTAAAATTAAGTCCACTTTGTAGAAATCATCATCCCAGGAAATCCCTTGAAAATAACGTCAATATTCAATAAAGGTAAACAGTGATTCTGGGCTATGACTTAGAAGATTTATTTCAAACATCAATACAAGCATGAGCTAGCTTCTCTCTACGGACTGTAGCGATTGTGTAGACTATTAGTTTAGCTGAAAAAATCTGCATTTAGCCTGATGAATCATATTCTCCAACTCTGCGTTCAGCTGTGGCTATTAAGGTATACACACGGTTGTTAAAGCATTCAGAAGAAAGTTAGGCCCAGTGTCATGGTTTAAGTACCCAGGAAAAGACTTCTAATATGTACCTGTTTTGAACCTTACCCATTTTCTTTCCCGGAGTGAATTCAGGGAGGGGCAGGAGGAGCAGTGCTGACTGAGTGAGGTACGTGGCAGGACGTGGTGGCACACACCTGTAGACCCAGCTGCCGGGGAGGCTGAGCCCCACAGATCACTTGAACCCAGGAGTTCTGGGCTGCAAGGTGCTGTGCTGAGAGGACAGCACTGTGGGAGACACGACGTTGGCGTGCACAGTGTCTGTTCCCAGCCGCCCGGACTGCGGAGGGGGCAGCACAGCCCGCCCGGACTGTGGTGAGAGTGGCGTGGCCAGGCGCATTTCCTCAGCAGTGGCAGGCACCCGTGCCCTGGCCACATGGAGTGTGGCATGGGGGCTGCCATGATGATGATGTAAAACAGCAGAAGGCAGACAAGACTGACAGCTGGGAGATGCTTCCCTATTGAGCAGAGATGGAACGAAGCAGAGGGGGTTGAGGGGTCTTTAAAAGTTCGCTGGGTCCTGGGACCGGCTTCTCTTATTCCTTGGACTACTCCAGGAGGAGGTGGCTGTGCCGGGTCCAGCTGTTCCCGTGGAACTCTTTGCCTTTCCATCCCATTTGAGGGGTTGTTTCTCTGAGCCTCCTGCTGCTTCCTGTGTTCTGGTATCCCTGGCCCTCCTTGCATTTCAGCTGCCCCACGTTCCCACGGCAGAAGACTGCGGCAGGTCCCTGATCCCAGTGACATGGGGTGGCAGACCCTGTACTCTGCCTTGACACGTCAATCCTTTTGTTACAATTTTAATCCTTTTTTTTGGGTTTGGGGTGTTGATGGCTGGGGAGGGTCTGGGTCCTAGGTGTTTGGGCATGGTTTCAGTTTTTGTTCGTGTTTCATTCCCTATGGCTGGTACCATATTTAAATGCATATATTTTCATTCATATTTTATTTTAATAAATCTTGTTATGTCTCTGATGATCTCTCTGTCCAGTGCTAATAAGTAATCCCTCTCAGTCTCAAACTGAGACATCCAGTGTGCATAATTCTTTTAAAGTCAGGAGAGTTTCCAAGGATGAAGTAACTCAAGGAGTATGGTTGATGCAGTAATCAAACTAATTAGCATAGACTTACCATCAGTTACTACATTACCAAAACCTTTCAGAGATGGCAACTACTTGAAATGCCTCAGCTTTGGCTCATGCAGGCTTTGGCTTGCTAAAGCACCTTAGTCACGATGTTAAGAAAGCTAAAAAAATACAGATTCTGCTGATGTTCTGTACTCCTGGAAATAAACCTGCAACTACCTCAAAGCGATCTTCTGAATCTGAAGCAAGCAGCATGTCGGTCTGCTCATATTCCCAGTATGTCATTTGCTTTCACTGATTGGTTTCCTGAGGTTCATTTTGACATTTTCGCACCAAAATAATGTGATTCTACCTAATGTACTTCTAGTTATTGCAAGAGGATACCCTTGTTACTTTCCATTTTCTTAATGCAATCCATTTTAATTGCAGATTTTGATCTTCTCTTTGAAGGAATTAGAAATTGGTGCATTCCTATAAAGGTCAAAAACTACTGTATGATAGTCTGTGGTGCATATGTCAAGCCAGGGAAATAAGTCCTTTGGTTATTTCTGAGCTAAATAAATACTAAACAGCTTGTGTGAATGGGATGAAAACTGATGAACTAGTGCTTCTTCATAGATGCAGTATCTTGTGCTGAACAACACTAAACATTAATTCTTGGCAAAACTGATTGCAATATCTCACCTGAAATTATGGTTCACAGCCATCTATCATGATGCCAAGTAGCAATCTACATTCCCATGGAACAAAAAAAAAAAAAAAAAAAGAGATTGGGGTATACTTTAGGATTGGGTTTGGTTTTTTCCTGATAGTTACCAGTAAGCTCTGCTAATGCAGCAAGCCATTAGGACTCATATTTCTGACCCAGAAAATACATAATCATGGTATTGGGGTTGAGCTAGCAAAGGCTATTTAACATACATATTTTCCTTGTCGCTGTGCTCTGCTGACTGCAGTTTTACAACAACCTGGTGAGAGATGTCACTTTTCCCTTTGTCATAGTTTATAATCCCTTTCTTCTGCAGCATTGTAACCCAATTTGTTAGGAAAAAGGCACAGGAATTTTGCTGTGAAACACCAGCAAAGTATTCTCAAGCTTTTTACCTTTTCTTTGGGGTGCAGATTGATGGGGAGGATAAGCATTCATATAATCAGCAGTGGCTACTCCTGTCCGACAGTGAGTATGGGAGTACTTACTATAGCTTAAGAGACCAAAAATAGCTTATAGAGTAAAACCTGGTCTGTGTCTCATGAATGGGATGGTCTACTTTAAAATTAAGAGAGGTTAATTGAACAAAGGGCAGGAACCAGGTCCTTTTTTTAAGCATCCTTTCACTTTAAAATCCATTATACAGATATGCTATTGATATCTATGGTTTCTGTGACAGAAGAAGACAGACACTACATATTTGACTGAGGTAAATGTTGGGGAACAAAATTGTGTGATTCGGGAAGCAGTTTTGGGTTGGTTGAAGTTTTTAGGCTGTATTACTAAAACTGCCATTCAGCATTTACCTTGGCATTAAAACTTCGTTCCTGAGACTTTTCTGTGTTTTGAACTCTACCATATAACCTGAACAATTCACCTCTCTATGTTTAAAAAGAATGTAGCTGATGTTCAAAACTTGTATTAGTGATTCTGAACTACATGCTGCATTGTTGCCACTGATGTTTCTGACAAGACATGATACCATTCACTACTAGCTTCAATATCACTACCTGTAAAATGTCTTGCTGCTACTCCAAATGTTCCTACAACTGTGTATTTGATATTATCTCCCATGCCAGAAGCTGGGGGACTGTATTCAGATTATGTGATGATTAGCATTGTTTGATGAGACAGCTCTTTGTTGTTAATGTCTTTGAAGCTGGGATTGTTTTTACCTTAGAATTATCCCATGACCAACATGGATTCTCTAGTGAAAGCTGTTTCTCTCTGGCAATTTTCCTTACTGCTCACTTCTTTTTAAGAAGTCAAAAAGTTATTTGCTTTTTGTGAAAAATCTCAATAGCTGATTCAATCACTACATTTAATGAGACAGAAAATTATAAATAAATCAAACACTAATGTAGCCCAAGGGGGCAATAATGATATTTATAGTGTGAATGGAAACATCTTTGACACAGTAGGTAAATTCCTAGAGTTGATTTCATTATATATATATATCATCAATGCGAATATCTGTAATGAGTCCTTTATTCAGATTTTATCAATTTCTGCAACATTGACATAAAAACTAGGATTGATCTTGTGAAACTGCTCTTCTTTATCATTATTTAAAAATCATCTAGTGCTGTTTACTTATTAATGAAAAATTAACAAGAATTAATTACGATGATATGCAATTTCTTTTTAGAATTTAGAAACATATTTGCTACCCCCAGCTGTGCAACCCCCAGTCAATGCAATCTTTTACGGATGTATTTTTAAACTAGATATGTATGACAGTGAAGGATAGTTTTCCTTAAGGATAAATTTCTTTAAATGATAGACATATTGCTTCTAGCAAAATAACACAGGTGCATATCGGACACTGCCACGGTAACTAAAGCATATTTCTGTCTATATTGTCACCTTAATTCCACATCTCAGTATATCCAAGAATTAGCTTGTTGTCTTTGAATTTTTTTCGTATGATGGCATTTCTGATGATCTTAATGCTGAGCAGAAACTGTGTCAGGAGGAAATATCTGTGAGAGAGACAAATAAATTAATACTAAGTTAACTTTTTATATACTTTTCTACATTTTAGCAGCTTTGAATCTGAATTGGCTGTTTAGAAAAGGAGATAAATTCTCAGTTTTGGAGGGTTCAGGATTTTGTTTGTTTCATTTTCTTACTATTTCCTTTGGCTTTATTTTGCACTAGAATTGGGGAAAAGAGAAAAAGAAAGGAGGGGAGTATGTGCTGAGTACATCAGCTGCCTGACTGGCAAGCCATCTGGACACATAGGGTGTCTCAAATGTCTTGGTCTCACAGTTGGCTGCAACCTTTCCTTGAGTTGGAGAAAAGGAAGGAAATGTGGAAGCCTTTTGATAGTTGGGGACATGTGGCTGAGCCCAGGATTAAGAATGTTTCAAGAGGACTAATTTTAAAGAGCAGTCAAAGCTCAGTCTCTGTGTGCAAAGAAGGTAGGACATCTGGCCTTTATGACTTGCACCTACAAAATCAGAATGCATGAATACTAATACCTAATAATACAAGGTTAGATACTCCATACATTAAAGTAAGAAGTTTCCTGTAACTGGATTACAGTCACTGTGTCTGGACTTGCCATGTATATTTGAGAGTATAATGTATGGAGTTTAGAAAGAGGTGAAACATCACAGAACAGAATTATATGTAATGCCTGGTTAGTATAAGAGGTCTAACAAAGTTGGTGGCAACTGCACAGATGGCCCACTGTGAGCTGGATGTCTGCTTTCATTAGGCTGGTGGCTGCTGAATTCCTACATTATAACTTAAGAGATCTCACTTTTAAAATTCTGTTTATTGTGTATGAGTAATGATAAGGTGATCTGTGCCTATGACTCAGTCTACCCTTCTGATATTTCCTTTCTCTGGAAGTTTTTTAGCAAGAATGAATGATACCTGCTTATAAGAAAGGTCATATTTCTAAATATTTGTCCTGTTTGAAAGATGAGGATCATATGAATCATACAAAGAATCAAAAAATGGTAAATACCATTCATGATAAGATTCAGATTTGTCAGAAATTTGAATATAGATGAGGAAATAAGATACTCTCCAATAATCCTGCTTCTTGCCAAACCTTTAAACAGAATGTAGGACCTTGTTAAAATGATCTAATCATTAATAAGATCTGCAAACTCTTGATATGAGACAGATATTTAGGTTCTTGAACTAGATTGGAGTACTGGCATGTCTGACCTGAATTCTGAATGACCTAAAACTATCACTCAATATATTTTTCTAACATTAAGCATCAATTCTGCAAATAAAACATGACTATTTCTTGCATAAGTTGTCTGTTGGTTTTCTTAACTACAGTTTTTATTTCTATAGAAATTTTGTGCTAGCATTTCAATGCCTGCTGAAATAGCAATATGATTTCAGTTCAATTTTGCTGTAGTTTTTCTATTTTTAAGCATAGTTCAGTAGTCTGAGAATAATGCGACTATACCAGCAAGAGAATCAGAACACATCTATCCTGTGTGAAAGAAAACATTTTTTCTTGGTTTTCTGTAATTGCATTTTCATTTTCAGGCTCATCTCCCTGGTTAATAACCAAAATATTGATTTACAAAGAATAGTAATTTTAAAACACAGCAAAAAATACTTTTACATAAAATGATAAATGGGATGTGTTTTGAAACTTTGGAAGACACTCTTTTAAAAGAGAAGTTCATCTATTTTTAGATGCCTTAAAATTATATTTGGATTTGTATTTCAGCAAGGAGTTACACATTTCATTAAAAAGTCAGTTTAATTTCCATTATTCATTAATTTTATGCCCTTTTTTTTTTTTTTTGAAAAGTCTCCTTGAAAGTAGTTTGGCTAGTTAATTTAAAAGACATTTACATTTGTTAGTGTAGAGGCAACATTTGATGGAAAAAATGGTACTATTTTTATGTAGTTGTGCTCTCCTTCTACTTATAGGCAGATATGTTGGAGTTAGTGTAATAATGTCTATAGTTATGCTGTCCACATCTTTTCTTAGTAATACTCCTGCAAACACATATAAATTTGTCATCTATGTTAGTAAGGTGGTAATTTTCCACACTGATCATTATTTTAAAATGAAGTGATTTAATGTAATAATTTATGTATTTTTATGCACAGCAACAAAAGCATACAAAATAATTTGTAACCATTTTGTGAGCTTCACTTTGATATTTTAACATCCTTTTGTATATTTTCATGTATTATTTGTCTTCCTCTTTTCCTTTCCTAATGAGAAAGTATAAGAAACACAGTAGCTTTTATGTTTTTCAACTCTATTTCTTTCACCAGTGTTTCAAATATATTGATCCAAATGTTTAATGGTAATAATGGTATATTATATACCAATATACAACCCACATGCAATCCATGCGCATAAACCCCTCAGGTTTGCAAAGATACTTGGAATCACAACAATTTTTGATACTTGAAGCCCAAATGAAAACAAGCCTCCTTAAGGTGTCTCAGAATGTTATTGCTGAAATATTTTACCTTTACATCTTCTGTGTAACACAATACTGCCTTGGTTTTTGTGTTATATGTTTGGGCAGAACTCTAAACTAACAGCCACATGTGCTCTACCCCTAAAATTAAATTATTTATTTTAGCTCCAAAAAGGACAACCTGGTTTTTAGTGTGTCAAGATCTTAGTGTTCTTTTTACTGGAAATGGGATTAATTACAATAGATAAAAGCCTTACAGGTAATAAACACTGAGTCATCAGTGTAACCAATCCCATTAGCATCACTAATTCCTGCTTCACAACTACTTTTTACAGTCAGTTATGTTTGGACTATCAGGTCTGAAAAGTAAGCAAAGGGGAATTCATCACAGACATGTTCTGATATTAGAACGTCTGATAGCAAATAATGATGAAATTTATGTATTTTTCACATTCTACAGTAACTTTTATGGTTAGCTGAACTTTTGTGTTTTTTCCTGTTGTTCAGTTCTTTTACTGTAAATTTCTGTCTCTATTTTTGAATATCTGTCTGGATTTCATGCTGTTCTCTATGCTTTCTGAAGTGTCCAAAAACAGATAATAGGCAAATTTTCTTTTTTTTTTTCTTTTTTTTTTTTAACTTTTCCCCATGATACTGTGCTAATTGTGGCAACTCAACTACTTTATTTTTCCTGCCATCAAATGAGCTCAGTATCTATGTTGCTCAGTTATGTTTGACAAACCTAGAATCAAGCTGGAGAAGGTGCAGCCACAGCATCCCAAGAAGAATGGTGGAAGAAATAGACTCTTAGGACATAATCTTACCAGAGTTCTAGGATAGAAAAAAATGAAAGCAAAGGAAAACCTGTACTAAAAAAGAAATTCATGTGACAAAAATAATAATAAAAAAAAAGTTAATCTCATTTCCATAATTCTCAACAGTGCTTTAAATTACCAACAAACCTGTAAAACATATTGTTTGTTTGGTTATGGATAGTTCCAACGTAGATGTTTGGGGGAAAAAAAGACATTGCATTCAAGATTTTAAGTAAATGCTTGGGACAGTATTTACTGAACCTTATCTTTGTGTCATAGTTTAAGCCCATCTGGAAATTAAGGAACACTCAGCTGCCCTCTCCCCCCTCAACCTACTGGAATGGGGAGAAGAATCAAAGTAAAACTTGGAGGTTGAGATGAGAACAGTTTGATAATCAAAAATAGAGTAAAAGTACACTAATAATGGTAAATTGTAATAATGATAATAATAAGGGAAAAAACAAGTGATGCACGATACTATTACTCACCACCCGCTGATCAATGCCCCACACCCCTCTCTGCCTGAACTTTGATTGACCTCTCTTCCAGGCAACTCCTCCCAGTTTATACACTGGGCATGATGCCCTATGGTGTGGAATATCTCTTTTGTCTGTTTGGGTCAGCTGCCCTGGCTATGCTCCCCCCCTTTTTCTTTTGCATACCTCCTCACTGGCAGAGCATGAGAGAAGAAATGTCCTTGACTTTTAGTAAAAACTACCATTGTGTTACCAACATCATTCTCATTCCAAATCCAAAACACAGCACTGTAACAGCCACTGAGAAGAAATTAACTTTGTCCCAGCTGAAACTAAAAGAGTTCGTTACCATAATATTTAAGATGCCCGTATAAGACTCATGTATGCTTTCTAATCATGAATGAATGTGACTAGACTAATGTTACATTGCTGGGTGCAAGTCCTTGAAATTTACAATTGATTTCTTATATTTACCCTTAGTTTGGTTGCTTCAAGGTTTTCTTAATTATTTCTATATTGAGAAATACTCTGTCAAGATGAAGGAAATGTAATTTTTGTTATTAGCACTGGAAGAGCAATTATGACAGAAATGAGCATGCTCTGTGAACAGCATTAACAATAAGAAGGTCCAACTCATTTAATTAGTTACTATTTCCCTGAAGCTTTGAATGTGTGAAATGTTCTATAAGCAGAGAAATATTTTATTATCACTTTACTCAAGGTCCTAGCTAGCCGTAATGAGGGAAATTTGGATTTTCTCTTAGGAAATTGGACCAAAATATTGCTGTCAACCAGGAATCCTGGTAACTGAGCAGCTGAAGGGATTAGAAAAACTCCGAGTCTAACAACTTTTACTGTCGAATAAGAAATTTATTTTTAATAGATTTTGGCTCTAAATTCATTAAAAATGTTAACACAGGAAATAATTAAAAGCCAGCAGAAGGAATTGGTCAAACAAAGACATTAATCAAGGGTTCTTCAAAATGAAAAATCTCTTTAGAAATTATATGAAATATCATGTTATTAAACTGAAATCCCAAATTGTTCTCAAATGTTCTGCAGAATAAAAAAAGGCCAGATGGAAGAAGACTTGAAGTACTGCATTCATTAGGGCTAGGAAGTCATGCATTCTTTTGAGATAGACTAAATTATGTTGGATCACAGTGTACATTCCTTTGTAAACTAAGTCTGTGAGATTATACATGCATAATCATAAGTTTGGCTACAAAAATATTGAAAAATCCAAACCTAACATTACATTTCCCCCTTTGAAAATAAGTAAAATGTCAAAAATAACCCATTTTCCTCCTTCTCCTCTTCTGATGAAGCTTTTTTATGAATAATTTACAATATTTTCCACAGAGACAGAGAATGAGGATCATTGACTGAATTGTAACTGCATACATTTGTTTCCTGTAGTCAGCTTGGGGCACTGAAGTAGAACAACGAGGTTGACTTAGGTTCCCTTTTTATCTCATAGATAGTAAGCAAATCCCTTCTACTCCATATCCCAGTTTGTATTCTATAACTTGGAAAAAAGAAATATGTTCAAATTTTTGGCTATAATAATGTCATTATGTCATTCTGCAGAATCAGTAAAACTCCATAACTGGATCATTTAAGCTGGTTTTTGTTGTAGAATATGCAGTGCTTTGTGAACTTTGATTTTATATTTCAGTATTTTTATTACTAAATAAAGGAATAATGCAATATTCTTACTCTTCTTTTACTTTTTTTTTTTTCCATTCATGGTATGCCAATTTCTAGTAACATTGCTATTCTCTCTTTTTATGATGCTGTAAAATTATTTCTCTCTAGTCCTATAGAGTTCCTGAGTGAAAATTCCAAACCAACCCTTTACCTAGGAAAGAAATAAGGACTGTCTATTTCAGTATTATTCATATTATATCAATACTCTTTTTTTTTTGCATTTTCACGTAAAAATAGTACACCTTCCAAAAATACATCAAAATTATCTTTATTGCTTTCAACTCTCCCAGTAGATATGCATTGTGAACATCAAAGAAAGGATCATAAATAAGTCACAGTTACATGATTAATGCTATCACAGATGCTGAAAGGAAAAAAAAGCCTAATTTGTCATTTTAGCTTATCTTCAGGAATGCTGACTTGATTTGATTGTTGTAACCTCAATAATTTGCCAGGAGATTAAAACCAAGATTCTGATGTTATATTTGAAAATGAGAATGATCCTGCTCATTCATTATGCATTTTGAAAAAATGAATCCTTTGTCTATTTTTCTGCAAACACGGCTTTGTAGTTCATTGTGCACTTATTAGTGTTTTGTTTTGCTGTTTAATGTCACATTAATTCTTTCCCTAGCAACCCTCACCAAGCTTAAAGGATTTTACTGTAGGAAGTTATTTGCAAGGCTCAGCTAAATCCTTCTACTTTAATTTTAAGCTTATTTTACTATGATTTTAAAGTTTCAAAATGCAGCATTGTATTTTTCAAGAATATGTTATGTAATTGTGTGGTTAACAGGTGAGATTAATTACTTGGAACGTTACTGAGTATATTTGGGAAAGGGAGGGTCAATAGACTGTACTGTTGCCTGAAAGTGAGATAAGAAAATTGAGACAAACACGCAGTTTGCAGAGGTGAAGGAAAAACAGCTTTACTGGCGATGTCTGGTGATCCCAAGAGAAAAAGAATAACAATCTCTTCATATTTCTAACTTTCTTAGTGCCCACCCATCATACTATCTAACTAAAGTCCATCTTACAATTCTGTCCCTTAAGCATCCAACAGAACTGTCTCTTCTTACCTGTCCCCACCCATGTCTGCCTCTGGTAGGCCTGAAAAGTCTAACTCTGTGTTTTGTCTTACTATCCTTCTTATCTACACAGAAGAATTTCGAACACAGGCCCAATTTGGCCTTTAATATTTCAAGTTATCCAGCCCGAATTAAAGTGAATCCCCAAAATATTAAGTATACCCCTTAAGGCATCAGTACAAACAGACAAAGGAAACTGATAGATCCAACAGTTATGACAGTGAGGAACAGGAATCCTCTAGTTTAAGCAGACAAACTGCAGGGTTGAAGTGAGGTGCACAAACCTTTTTACTTCAGGTCCCTCTTCTTTAGTTTCTTTAAATTTACTTTATTAGAAAAATAACATCTTGTTTTCATTTACTTATATATTTCTTAATTTCAAAAGCTTCTCAGTCTTTTGGAACACTTGTTTATAAAAGGAAAACTCTGGACTGAATCTCCTTTAAGTAATTTCCAGAGCAGTGTCATTTAAGGTATCTAGGTAATGGAAAAAATTCTTTTATCTTTGTGAAAACCTGAGAGCCCCAAATACAAGCAAATGAAAAGAGACAAGGAAATGCCATAAGAGGATGACTGGTAAAATGAGAATAAGTGACATATGTGCTTGTGTCAGTGAAATCAAAGGGTGTAAAGTGAGGTGCAATTGTTCCTTAATCACTATACGATTTAAGTTGTGATTGTTGGGTTTCTCCATGTCCTGCAGTGCTAGATCAGGTGTATCAATTCCATTGATATGGAATGATATTGGGAACACATAAGGCACTGTGGGTAAGGGGTCTCACTTGAAAACTTGATATCACAATCATCAATATAATAAATGTAGGAATAATTTTATCTCTAAAAGTACTGCTTAATGCTCTTCCTTTCTCAAATCTTTTGCTTATGACTACAAGTGATGAAAAAATGGAACAGACTTCTTTCAAAGTATTTGTTTTAAAAATGAGAATTATTACTGTCCAAGAATTTCCAAACATTTACTTTAAAATAGTAAGTGAATAAATATATAAATGAATGTATTTAAATAAAAATATTAATCTTGGAACTATGTTTAGTTAATCTACAGATAATTGAGGAATTACATAAGAAATCCGAGTACATTAAAATTATTAGTAAATAAATCTAATTATTAGATTTATCAAACCCTTGAAATGTCCCATACTGAGCAAAATCTAAAATAGGACAATTATTATCCATACTAGCTGACTATACAATCAGTTTTTACAAGGGCAATGTTACAAATAAAAATTGAAAATTGTATGAACAGATGATTATTGGTCTGAATATGAAATAAACATTGGAAAAGCAATTTTCAAAGGCCATTGCTCAATTACTTTATTGATTAGGATTAAGAAGACTAAATGATCAACAACCTGTATATGCTCTGGCTGTTGAAATATTTAGGAAGAGAGGACAGCTCAAACAGATGTTTTTTAAATACTGATATTTATACATCAGTTCAACTTAATTACAATTTGTAGCTGAGTAAAATTACCTGTTCTTCCAAAAGCAGTAAAAAATTACAAGGATACCAGACGCATAAACTGCTTCTTAATAACATCCATTTGAGAGAGAAAGCACTAGAAATAGAATAAAAATGAACCAAAAAATATCTCACAGAAATCCTGGGTTGGAATCAGAAGAAAAATCATTATTGAACCATTACTTATTAAAACAGTTAATTACAATAAAGATAAAACTATCTACATTTTATTAAATGTAGTCATGAACAAACGCACATGTAAGATGTATAAACAGTAAATACAGACTGCTACTTTCAAGGCTCAATATAAGTATAACAATAGAGGAAAATCTGACAGTTAATAATGCTACACATTTGTGTTTGACAAGGATGAGAGACACAAATGATATAATTTTTGGGGGGAAGAGAGGTGATGGTGAGATTTGGACTTGTTTGTTTTTATTCCACAACCTATCTATTTTGCATTGCTTTTGGAATTTCAGTTTACAAAACTCTAGTGATATTATTACACTGTCTGATCTTCCATGTAAATACCTGAAATTATGGTAATTGATTTAGAAGCATTTAGCATTAGCAAAATGCAATCATTTCATGAGGGCACAACTTTTTTTCCTGATTTTTTAAAAAGACACAGGTCTCTCTTGGAAGAATTTGTGTGTTTAGGAGCTTAAATAAAAATATATCTGAAATATACTAGATTTGCATCTGAAATGCAGTGCCTTACTACACGGCCAAATTCCCACATTTACAATGCCAAAGCTATTTTATTTTGGTTTTGCAAATACTATGCCAGTGAATCCGATATCTTATGGTGGAGAATTCCTGTCCACACAGAAAAATTATACTATGTTTGGCCTTAAATACTTTGCAACTATGCATCTATACTTCTTCACAATGATTAAAAAAGACACTCATTCAGTGAAACTTATGTTCATTGCTGTCTTCATGTACAAGCAAGTAGGAATAATATTATTAGTTTTAATTAATTGTTCATTACATGAATTAAGTTCACAACCCCTTAAAATATATAAATACTTAAAGCTAGGACTGTAAATTCTCAGTGTGCTTCTTTCTTCTTACATGCATGTAAGTTCTATTCCCAGTAATTCTAGTTGCATGTGTGTGTGTGTTTGTGTGTGTGAGGACAAAACAAAATAAAACCTTCCACCTATTTGTAAGTGAAGACAATTCCAGCCAAGGAACTGCACAAACTTCTAAATGATTTTAAAAACAAACAAACAAACAAACAAATCCACAACCCTATGCCATTTTAATTGAATATTTGAACTGTCTGCCCTTATTTTAGATACATGTAACTCATTTAACTTATTCATCAGGATTTAAAATCAAATAAAGAAAAAGGAATTTGCCCTGAAAGCCCTGATTTTTACAATGCAAATGTAAGCATCACATTCCCAGATATGACTCTCCCTAAAAATTTTATTTCTTGCAAGCTACATGTTTACTGGAAAAGAGGTTGGTAAAAATGTACTAGACATCATCTATTCAGCTGTCTTCTTGTGCTAAGTTCCTATGTTTTATGTGGTGGTCATAGTGATCTGAATAATTACAAATAAAAGTCATAAATAAAAGAGAAAAGGCAACCTTGAAAAATGTGTAATGAATGAACTGTATAAAGACACCACTGCACATTAAAACACAAGCTATAGCCACTACTGTTTCTTTTTGAGTCTTTATTTGGAGTTATATCTACAAATAAGCTGCACTAAAACATCCCAGAGGAAGAAAGGTTTACTATTTGAGCTCCATATATTTAAATGTGTACAATATTAGACTCTGTACTGATGCCTTAAGGAGTGGGCCTA